>PVIH01003308.1:28234-65459 GCA_004025045.1 Sigmodon hispidus | reverse complement strand
AAAAAATGACCTTCCTAACCAATCAAGTAAAAAAAAAATAAAAAAATAAAAAAATAAATAAAAACATATTTATTTCTCAATCTTTGCAAACTAAAATCCAAGGGCTGTATTTACTTTTTAAATTGGGAAACAAAAACTGACGGGAACAGAAATCTGATTATATGCCAAAGTATGGGGGAAATTGGACTTTCCAATTAGATATTCCAGGCAAATCTCTGGAGAGGAAAGGAGCCAAAATTCAACCACAGAAGCAAAGGGCATTAGGCAGAGAGAAAGCCTTTCTGGGAGTGATTGTTAAAATATATGAAATAAAATATAAATCCCAGAAGCAAACTGTGCCCAATAGAAGAACAATTATGCACAAAGTAACAAGAATATGTGCTTTTCACATCTGTGGCTGACAGCTATGGACTTCAGGTATGGGAAGGTGTGCCATCACCAGGCTGGAAAAAAATGGAAGCAGGATCCCTACAGAAGGCACAATGGGTAAGGCTTGTCAAGCAATTGGACACTTCTAGTACTGAAATGACGGAACTCTTTCAATGAACAGGAAAAAAAACCAAAGTGGGTGTTTCTACATCTTTTGGCCTTGTAGAAATGAAGGCTGATAGTCGGTCCAGTATCTATCAGTATCTAAGGCAGCAGGGGTAATAAGAAGATACAATTTCACAGTGATAAGTATCTGTTTTTAAGGCTGGTCTGCAATGATTAAATGTTGGTGGGAGAATATTTTAAGCAAATTCTAACAGCTGAGGTATAAATGTCCCTTTTTGTAAATTCTTAATGTAGAAATCTTTGATTTAAATGTTTGTCCAAGGGCTTCTCTCTCTTAGAAATTTTCTTAAAATTAAGAGACCCTGGTAATCTCAGAATGTGGTCATTTGTAGGGAATCAAAACCCAAGGAATTCTATCTAAATGTGACTCTGAAACACAGATTTTAAGTTTTTATAACCCTTGATCATTAAAAGACACTGATTTACTTAATTCTACTCACATGTCATTTTTACTGATCCTCATATTGACCAAAAGCAAGCGGTAAAATATCATAAGGATGAACAACAGGCAATCACGATCCCACATAGATTACATGGTGGTAATAAACTAGAATTGTCATGTCTCAGTACCACCAGTTCTGGATCTTTCATTCTTCAGGCATAGATAAGACAACTTCACATGTGTTGTTTGCCCAAAATATGTGACAATTATAGACAATCAAAAATTTCGCTTAAATTCCCAAACCATGTGTGTTTTTTCCCTTACTGATAAAAAGTCTTTCTAAAGCCACCAAATCCTAAAGTACCTGTGTTGTTGCTTCAAAAGTGAAGTCCAGTAAGTATGCCAGAATCTGACGGACATGCTAATGGAACTCATTCTTCGAAGTTGTGGATACAGATGGAATGAAAGTTGAGCTAAAAATGCATGAAGGTTGCAGTGTGAATATCAAGTACCAGGACATTAGCAGCAGGGTGCTATCTGTTCAATCTTTAGCTTGGACAACAGCACGGAAGAATTGCGTAATGAATACAAGTGAATAAATTCTGTGAATCAGATCTTCAAACCATGTGTTCTGTCTACTGAGCCCTTTCTCAAGAAAATGGCAACCATAAAAAAGATGAAAGAGGAAAAGATGATGGGAGGGTAGGAGGAAGAAAGGGAAAAAAGGGGGGGGAGAAACAAAGACTATAGCAGGAAGTGTTAACCTGCTGGTTTCTGAGTCTTGTCTCTACCTGGAGAGAATCGTGGGTGGAGTTTTGTGCTGTCATGTGATGCCATTGCCTTCCCTTAGTGCTTGATAGCAATGAGCAGGGCTGCGAATGGCTAAGAAGAAGTTGTCATTTGTCAGCTTCTAATGTTACCATCCAAGTCAGGTCTGGGTATTGGTACTTCTAGCGTCTCAGATGCTACAGTTCCCATGTCAGGCTATGAACGGGCACTTCTGGACGTTGGCGGTGGCTAATTTTAAAGCTCTCCACCCGGGCTCTGATAACTTGGTCCCTAAAGACTTGGCGTTTCTCTAGACCTTTTCTGATTATCAGGACCAACAGATTCTCTCCCCTGTCGGCCTCGGGGGTTTTTATCCACTTCCTGCTCTATTGGCCCTCGTTTTCTTTATTTCAGCATTTCTCTTTCTGCCCTCTTAGAGATCAAGCTGTTCAGCTGCTTCTTCAGTTGTTAGTGGCAGGAAGACTCCATACCTTTTTCCTGGCAGAACAGTGTTTGCAGCAGAGGCACACACAGTATTCTGGCACTCAGTTCTGGAATCAAGAACCTGGTGCTAGCTGCCAGGAGTGCCTCAGAGGCTTCCTGAACCTTAGCAGACAAAATGCCACTGTAGCTATTTCCAGCTTAAACCAGGCTCCGGACTCAGAAAAGCATATCGAAAAGGCAATCCAGCATGAAAATCTCACTTTTGGAGGCATAGGGTTTGGCTGGATCCCCGGGTGAAATCCAGCAGGGTCTGGTCCCCTGGTGGCCACTGGGTCTTCAACTATGAAATCTAGATGATGTTGACAGCAGGTTTCCCCAAAGCCAAGCCTGATGCAGGCTTGTTTAGCCACCAGGCCGCACCTGGCAGTTGCTATCTCTGCTGTTTCTCTCTGTCTGTTTCCAGATCACTCGGTGTTACTGAATAAGGGCATGGAAAGACCTTTGTAAAGAAGCCTTGACTGGAGCTGCTGTTGAAACTGGAAGTATCTACATGCCAAGAGCAGTGTCTACTGCTGGACCAACAGGAGAGGATATAGGGATCGATCTCAATGTTCTTGGTGAATAACAGCCATACTCTTTGGATGATCATAGTCACAAAAGCTTGTGTCTGGGATCAGAAATGGCCTTGCCACAAATCATAACATTACCTCCAACAGAGGGACATGGTTGCCCTCTTTGGCCAAAAGGGAACTGTTCTTCTAAGTTCTTGATTGTAAAATGTCAGCTATCAAATGCTCAAATAGACCTTGCTATGGCAGCTCCTTCAGTAGCCAGGACAATTAGTTGTGGTTTTTATATGGCTGTCTCAAAGGGGCCATGAACTGTTTAAGGTACCTGGTGTGGGCATTAAATTACTCTGCTTGACTCTAAGACACGGACCTTTATCTCAGGGCACACCAGCAGCAAGAGAATTCAATGCCTACTAGGGTAGGGAGTCAAAATGCTCTGTCCCTGGATTCTTGGCTTTTTTTTCCAAAACCTGAACATCTAGAATGCTTATGATATGAATTCAGAGAACTTATCAACATTCACCATGGTTTTTAATGAAGTATGATCTACCTGCCCAGTGCCTGGGAGGGAAAGGTGGCTTCTAGTGATCTCCCTCAGTAGGAAGGAACAAAACAAGGAAAGACTAAAGGCAGGCAGGCGGGAGGAGGAAAGTGAAAAGGAAATTATGAAAGAATCTGTAACTTTTAAGTTAGTTTTACTGAGAAAGAATTAATTTAACAATTATTTTTATGCATTGAGTTTTAGAATTATTTAAGTCAACTCTCTTGTTTCCATTTTTTTTTTCTTAAGTTAGGATAGAAGCATCCCACTGTTTGCCTCCTGGTTGGTTTTTCTTCCTCTCTCAGGGCTTGTGGGGAGCCCTAATATTTGGTTCAGATTCTCCACACTTCTTCTCCAAGGTGAGTTATATCTACTTCCCATGAAAGCCATCTCAATGGCATGCTCTGGCGGCTACGGGCAGTCTTTTTGTACACACTGTTTTCTGACCAGTTCGGCATTGTTGCTGGTTAAAATTCATTCTTTTAGAGCTTAGTATCCATTTAGCTCCTCTCCTCTGAACTTTCATCATTCATTATTAACAGTGAAAGGCAAAGTGCGTGAAGCAAGTTCAGCCCTATCTGTTTCTGGCATGAAAGTGATGTCTTGGAGTATTAGTGGGACACGGCTCTATCTCACATAAAATGATGCCTGGGCCCACAACAAAGGTGCCATCTCTGGGTGTCTAATAGGATCACCCACTTCAAATGAGGAACTTCCTTCTTTGAAATATTTGTTGAGATTTCATAAACCTATGAAAATTCTCAGGCTCAAACAAAACCTTTTGGGCTTCGGCGTGAGCCCTGACTCTAAAGAGCTTTCTGTTCTATAAACCGGTTAGTGGATCCCAGCTCAAGGAGGCTGCGGAAATATAAGGGTGTCAGAAATGAAGAGCTGGCCTTCTACTTTTTCTTTCTGATGTAAAAATTAAAGTCCCATGGATTTGGCTGCATAAACTGGATCATATTAAGCACCTTTAAGTACAATTCTTTTGGTAAGACCTAATTTCAGACTGATTAACACTTTAATATAAAACAGAAGCTCATCATTTCATTAGAAGAAAACTAAGGCCATCATATGTTGCCTCTTTCTTGGCAGGAAGAGAAGGGTGGATGGGGGGGAAGAGAAGAAAGAAAAAGCAAAGAAAGAATATTAAGGTTCAGATTGTAGATTGAGATTGAGAAAATGTAAATTTAGCCCCATCAGCCAATGAGCAGGCTCTAATTTGAAGAGTCACACAATCACAACGGTTTTGTTTGTTTGTTGTGTTTTGTTCAAGCCTTAGAGTCCCTTTGTTCAGATCCACGAGACTTGTCTGCTGTCCCAGAAAGCTGACAGGAAAAGAATCTTTTGTGAAAATAGAAATCAAAAGCATCATTAAGCTTGTTCTTTCTTTCGATGTCTACACTAACTCACTTTGCCCTGCTGATTTCATAGACTCCTTATTTATTAAATATGTGCAATAAAATTATAGCCATCCTTTTTCAATATTTAAATTTTTTAATGATAATGCCTTTAAGATGCACAGGACATGAATGCAGGGGCTGGTGTGATAGAAGAAGGCCTTATTGCACATAATTAACAGACACATAATGTCTGGTAACTAGTAATTTCCTTCTAGCTGAGTAAGGAAATAATTTAATCACGTTGATCAAATGAATCCCAGGAGCCTAGCTTAACATCATGCCAGGAAAAAAAAAAGTCTGCATTAACTGATAAAACACTAACACACTACACTATTTAGTTTTTTAAAAATTGCATTTTCCAACCCTGTTTAGGTACCCTTAATGCTTAATAGTATTTAAAATGCAGTCAGATTTTACTAATTGGCTTAATCTGATATTGAGGGAGCATCATTTTCCAATGGTGGCAGAGGGCAGTGGTGACAAATATTGGAATGACCAGTTCTCTTTTCTGGATTCAACTGAAACCTCAGGGTTATAACACATATCCCTCCTCACCCATATAATGGTCCCCCAAGCCCCACTTAGATCATGTTTATTCAGTATGATGAGGAGGCACATGCTGGAGAGTGGGGAACACACAGACAGACCACTCAAATATTTTCTTCTTTGAAACTCTCTTTCCTAGAATATCTTTCCATCCAACAACTAAATTGCAAATCATATGGCTCATCTGTAAATTCAAACTTACAATTCAAATCGGACCAAGAGGTGAACTGTTTTCTAAATCATTCCCCAAATTCCTCTTGATAATAGATGACCTAATAGGGACAACCTGGTATTATTTTTTCTGAAGTCTTTTGTGGACCTCCCCATTGTTCTTCTAAACTGCTTAGAAAGGGAGAGAGCTGCCTTCATCATCCAAAGGCAGCTCCCTGTAACGAGGTGATATACACTTACCTAATACATTTTTATCCATCTATTGTTTGCTAAATAATTCCTGCAATAACACTTTTATTTTCTCCATAATTCTTCCAGGCAATACTAGAAGAATAATATTTTTAGTGTGGTGATTGATGTCAGGCTCTGGCGCTATGGAATGCCCATGAATAGAGGTTATTGATAAGCATCAGGAAGCCTGGGAGATGTTGAAGGGGCAAGGAGAACATTCTGAGGCTCTTGTTGCATAGAAAGAGCGTCAGAGATCAGAGGGTTAACACTGTTTTATGAGGTTGTAAAAGTCTACCCCAAGATTCTTGTGTTAGCAATATTCTTTGTGTAAGATGCATGTTATTAAAACAAGTAGCGGCATCTGAATTAAAGTGACAGTATGATGGATGACTGCTGAAGAGGAATGGAAGCCGTTTGCAGCATTTTGGGTTAGATGTGGGAATTCTGCCTCAGAGGCAAGGAGCTTGGCAGACACATTGATTCCAAGCTGACGCATGCTCATAAATATGCCCCAGAGAGGTGTGGCCTAGCAGAATTTACAAAATTATGTTCATGAATTATTTAACACTTATTTATAGATGCTATATTTAAACAGTATTTGCCAAGGCGAATGGACCATAGCTTAAAAAGTGATCTTTAGATAATGCAAATCTGCATAAGGCAGAGGTGGTGGGTGGCTTTCCCAGTGATTCTAAGACCATCAAAATGGTATTAGAGTAGGTGAGTGTGCTGACAACATAGCTCTGCCCCTGGGAGACTCCAAACTTTCCCTCATGTAGCTCAGGTCCAGAGAAGAGGAAAGGTCATAACAGTTTTTCCTCTTCAGGAATTCAGCTGATTTAGAAGACATGACTGTATTATTACTATTCAAGCTTTAGCATAATACTGAGTTTCACTGTTTACAGCAGTCTTTTAAACATGAAATGTAATTCTACAAGTTTAAGGATCAGGCCGACAGGGAAAGATTTAGAAATTACTAAAACACAGATGCTTCCTCAGTCACCTAAAGGGTTGTATTCAAACACCCAAACTTCAAGTTACAATTCATGAATGTGTTAAGTTTATTTTTGCATCATGAGATTTCGCACAATGGCTTTGTGGTGACATTCATATATATCTCACTTTCTCTCACACTTATCATCCTGGCACTGGACAGGATTCTGTGACCTGCTTTGGCTGATTAATTGTGAGCTGAAGCAGCATGTTTAACTTTTAAAGTTGTTGCATTCATGTTCTCTCTGTGTCGCTGTTCTTGTTATGGTATGGTTACAGAAGGGGAAGACCTCCAACAACTGATCCCTCACTGTTGGGGCAGGGGCTTCCCCTTAACAGCCAGAATGGACTAAGTAATGTACGAGTTAGCTGGATGGATAACAGCAAGCTTGAATGGGTCTGGACCCCCTTCATGGACGTTTGTCCTCGCCTCCCTTTCCTGAAAAGGGAAATCGCTACTTAAGATTTAAATTCACTGGACTAGAAGGACATCTCAGTAATTAAGAAGAGTCATTGTTCTTGCAAAGAATCTGAGTTCAGTTCCTAATACCTAAGTTCAATTCCCAGTAACTCTGATCTCCAGGGAGGTCTAGCACCTTCCCTCACATGCATACACCCTAACACAGACACACATACACACACATAATCAAAAATAATAAAGCATAAATCTAAAAACTAATATAAATTACCATAGAAAAGGTAGAGGCAACTGGGCTTTCTTGATGCACATTAAGGGCATTTTTTTCTCCTGATTAAAATGGTGGACTCTCCACTCTAGAACCAGCCCAGAATTCAAGGGTTGGAAGCATGGCACTCCAATCTGCTTCAGCCATTAAAACATTACATATTCTTAGCCATTCCCTTAAGAATTCATTCAGTTAAGTCATCTGGCCATGCAGACACCCTATTCCCAGGATATTTGATTCAGCTAAGGACATGATGGAACAGGAGAGAAATGATTACCCCTTTAATGAGATATTGCACTTTTCTATCTCAGAAGCCCCCCTCAGTGTAGATGCCTATCTGAGCTAAAAGTGCTTGCATCCTGTAGCTACTTACAGCTTCTTGTAGAGGCCACATACCTCTACCATTCAGCCTCCCCACTTTAACTCAGAAATGTGTATTATGTTTCCTTTCTTTCTTCCATTTTTCACATTGGAAACTGCTAAAAAGCTTGGCATTCTTTTCCCAACACTCAATTCTTCTTCCTTCTCCTGAGCACAGGTCCTCCTTTGCCCATGAGATGTTTCCTGTGTAATGATTCTGGACACTCCACATGGTGAACCCAACATGGCACTGGGTGAGATAAGAATTCCTGGTATTTAGTGGCCAGGTAAAGCCAACATGGTGCCATGTGGGCAGAACACCCCAAGTACGGAGGGCACACCACTAGGCATGGCTACGTTAGTCCATGCCCACTTGTTCTCATTCTCGTAAAAGGAGATGCCATGTGGCAGTCTGTTCTTCTCTCTTCTGCTTCTCTGCCCCTGTACTCACCTGAAAACTCTCCTGAATAAACTCTCGTGTGGCCCTGGAGGTGTGTGTGTCTGATCTCACACACAAAACGGACATTCTGGACTTCCATTGCCTCCCTGCTCAGACCCTGGCTTTAAAGGACTCATCTGTCTTTCATTTCCCTGTCTCCTTCATTCAGGCAGCTGCCAACATCTACAGCTTGCCCGACCCATTTTTTTTTTTCTAAAATTTTAATAAAGGTTTCCTAAGCTTCCTTTGTGGGTCTGCTTTTCTTTTCTTTTCCTTTCTTTTTGGTTTATTTTGTCTTCTGTTACTGTTTTTATGCTGTTGAGGCAGAGTCTCATTATGAAGCTCTGGCTGTGCAGGTTAGCCTGGAATTCACAGAGATCTTCCTGCCTCTGCCTCCCTAGTGCTAGGTTTAAAGATGTATGCCACTACACTCAGATTTGCTTTTAAATCCGTTTATTACTTAAGCTAAGAATGCAAATGGCGTACCCTAAATTTTCCCAGTCACAGACACTGAGAAAATTGGGGTTTGATCTAATTTCCCCTACAGCATAGCCATTCACCTTTCTGTATCAAATGAAAGTGACTGAACCGACACTAAACCTCACACTACACACTCACAAACCTCTAAGCATGGAGAGGAAGTCCACAGCAGCAAAGCACACTTGGTTAAATGGGCAATTTATTTGGTTACCCAAGCTTTCTGATTGACCAGATTTTCCAAAGAATAGTTGACATTCTGTGAGGCACTGCATTAGACAGTCAAATATTTTCCAAAATAGTTTCTATTGTAATTAACTCTTTCCCTGAAGGATAGGTTCCAAAAAACCTGAAGATGAGATTTTTATGATGATTCTAAGGTCGTACTCAAGGTCACTGAGGGACATGTGGAGAGTGATGATGGCAAACAGAGTCCCAGTTCATCCGAGCTCCTGAAGATTCGGAAGTGATAGAAAAATCCTTATCTTTCAGGAACCTTTGTGGTGCCTGTCTCTCACCTGAGGGCCATTGGTTTGTTTGTTTCTTCAGTCAATGAGCAAAATGGACCACCCACCAGGGACACATTCCTTGAGGTGTATCTGCGTCCATCAGGACAGTTAGGTAGCTCAGGTAAGGTCTGAAAAGTTGGCAAGTTTCCCTTTCAGTAAGTTTCTTTTGAGTTGAAGGTAGAAGCATGTCAATCATGCATGACTTGTACAATTAAAAAGGGAAACATCTCGCATAGCATGCTTTGTGTTTACCTATCCTGCGGCATCCACTAGCAGATTTAATATTTATGAATATGATAGAAATGCTGGCAAGACTGATATCAGAGCTCATATCTGAAATGTCCTAACCAAAACCAAATCCCCATAGGAGTAAAAATTCCACAACTCTCTGGTGACAATTTTAATTTAACAATTTTAAATGTCGTTCATTGCCAATCATCAGGGCCATCTGTGTGTGGTGAGCTTCCCCTTCCTTCCATCTCTCTTTAGTGGGTTCAGCCTTTCCCAGGAAGCAATGGCTTTGGTAAAAACAATGACAGACACTAAGTAAAAGCCATATTGGAGTCCATCTAGACAGATGCAGAAATCACACAATGTAACTACCAGCAGGTTCTATAAACAAATCTTATTGCAGGATAGTGTGAGGGATGTGGCCACCTTCTGAGAAACCTTTTAAGTGGTACTCTAGTACCAATGAACAGGAGCCTGGTAGCAGTTGGTGGAGAAAACCAGAAAATCAGAACAGACATCATTTATTTTCTTGGGAAAATAAGAGAAAAAACAGCTCAAATTATTTTGTGCTAAATCTGTAGCCTGGAAAAGATGCTTGCATTAGTTTTGAAAATAATTTAATCTGCTGTGATGCCAGAATCTTGCTCTACTGACACATTACAGCTGTTAATAGTCTTACTTTAGAATCTGGAATGGGATCATCCAGCCCAATGTCTCCCAACTGCTTACTTCCTGTAGTGGCTGGAGTTCAGTTTCCCTAATTGCCCATTGGGAGGGGTAGAGAATGCATTTTTGCTCCAAAATTAGATTTGGGTTAGGAAGAAAGGGCTACTCTTCCCCACCCTTTTCAGTTTAATGAAAAGGACAAAACATTATGTTTTCAGGATGGCAGAGAGTGGCAAGTGGACTAATACCAGTGCTTGAATCCACCTAATAAAGGTTTTTTTATTATTTCAGTGCTTGCTTGCTTTAATTCAGTGAACATTATGTGTTTTCTTAGAGGTGGAAAAAAGAAGAAAGAATTTCAGCCTTTGCTCTCCACACACATGACCATTTCTATGCACCCTTCCTGCAAGGAGGAGTGTGAAAGAAAGTTATTTGTTTGCAGTGCTCTGAATGAAGAATGAAATCCTTCACAAAGTGCAGGACCAAGTTCTTCATGTAGGATGCTCTTGCCAAGATGTCTGGGAGTCAGAACCACAGACAGGGTAGAGGTAGGGGAGGCAGAGAGAGAGAGACAGGGATAGAGGTATGTGTGCATCTGTGGGGGGGGCGAAGAGAAGGAGAGAGAAACATGGGGAGACAGATAGGAATGGAGAGACAAACAGACACAGAGGGACACACACAAAGACAAAGAAACAGAGACAGACAGAGAGAGACATTGTGCTAATGGATTAGCAGATCTGCCATCTGTGAGGAGCTCTCTGAGAGATGTTTCCCACATGATACTGGCAGGAAAAAGAAAGAAGGCTGATAGATGGCATTTGAAACTATAAAAATTAACAATGAAATTAAATTTATCTTGAAGAAATAGTCCAGTAAAAAGGACCGCATGCTTTATGATTAAATATTTATAAATTTCAAATCAAGTAAACACTCTTAAATAATTTGTATTTTATTCTCAAACTTTGAAACATGCTTATTTATAAGAATACATCAGAAAATTATAATCTGAAGCTTCTATTTTATTGAAAGTTGACAAAAAATAGACACATACTATATTCAGTTATTATTTTATACGTCTGTATATTTTATTGATAGACAAATGATGTTGGATGATTATAAATAATATATAAATAATGTATAATTCTTATACATTTGCTATAAATATATGCTTTTATATGTACATTTTTATAATGCATATGATGAAAATAAAGCCAAATTTGATAACTTTTTATGAATTATTATGATCATTAAATACTATTTTCTTAACTCAAATTTTAGAAACATTGAAGTACTGTGGAGTAACCATTTGAGTTGCCAATAAAACTCTAAAGCCAATGCTTATACTTAGAAATTAAATAAGATTTTTTTATATCATTTTAAAGTGTTTAAACATATTTCTTAATATAAATATCATTGTGAAAATTAACATGGATTATTTTTCATATAAATTGTTAATATTATATTGCAAGTTTTAACAACTACTTAACTAGCTATTAATAATAATAAAAAGAGAATTGATAGAAGAATAAATACGTTATTAATTATTTAAAGTGCAGTATTCAAGGTAGCAGTAGATACATATATGTTAACTGTAACATTCACCTTTGCAATATGCTTACATTTTTAATAGCACAAACTTAAAATTACATTTTAAAGATTTAAAGAGAATCAACTGAAAAAAAATGATTATACCTAAAGACAATTTAGAAGACAGCTGTATAGGGCACAAGTATACAAAAATAGCTCTCTAAAAGTGTAATATAAAATTAAAACTCCATGTCTAAATGCAACAAAGGTACATGACTCAAGTTTTGGAAGCAAAACACTTTCAGACTCACTTTGCTGACAAGGTGCATAAGAGATGGGTATGAAGAAGATTGCACTTTCCTGGAGTGCACAAGTCCTGACCTAAGTATTTGGATGTAGTTCCATTCACCTCTGAGAAAAGTAAAGTGGCATCCTTAAGGGTTACAGGAAGGAGACTTTACTACCAAATAATATATATGATATAATGCATACAATTTTAATGAAACAAGTCTCATAGAACTGAAATGTTGACTGGAAAACATTAGTGAGAACAAAACAAATTTGAAAAATAAAGCAAATTTGGTGTTAAAAATAAAAAAGTCAAGGGGAAGCATTTTGGGCCCTGAAGTAGATGACAGAGCTAGAACAGTTTGGAGAGTGCTAAATTGACAAATCATTGGCGAGACACAGGATGCTGAGTACACGGATAATTGAAACTGATTTTAATGGGGATGTTCCCATTTCACATTGATAGTATAAAATACGTATTTGGTTTTCATCCATCCCCATTTCCTGAACATAACTGCTAAAGTACTTGGAATTGTTTAATTTATTGTGTCTTTTTGTGTGCTAATGAGTTGACTGATGGCTAACAGGCCTAAACAACTTCAGGATGGTGATTTCTTGTCAGCAATAGTGAGATAAGATTAGAGGATGGATTTCTCAGTATCCCTCCAACTTTCAAGGAATGAAGAGGAACTGAAGGTTAATCTGATCTCCAATTATTGACTATGATGTAACCAATCTGATGAGCCTCAATATAACACCAGAAAGGTCTGGAATTTCGAGATAGTGGATTTCACTAAGGAGTGGCATTCCATGGATGCTTGCTGTATCCTTTAAAGAAGCCCTTAAATGTAAAGTTAATTGAGGTTTGTTGGTACGTCTTCTTGAGTGCTGAAAACAATTTCTGGAAATTAGTGGAACTCTAAAAGATCGTCTGAGGAGTTTGGCTTCAGTCTGCTGGTCAGAAGCAATATCCTGGATGTGGCAGACAGGATCCCAGTGAAACTGAAGTAGCTGTCACTCACCTTGTGTTGCTGTCACCACACTGCCTGCTTGGTAGACATGGCAAACTTGTTAGTTTCTTAGTGAATCAATTTCTTATTGCACTTCAAGTCTTTGAAAGTCAAGGATGATAGATAAACCATAAATTTTGTTTATTTATTTAAATAAGCATAAATATTTTTCTGTATAACTTGCTCATATAGATTTATTAACTACATAGATTACTCAGCATTGAACTATCCTTAATTAGCATGCTGGATCATGATACATTGTTCCTTTTAATAAATTATTAACTATTTTCATATGAAATTTTAGTTGAGTTATGATTAAGGCTCTACTTTTAAAAATTCTAGTATCATGGCTAAATTAGGTTTCTACTATTTAAAATCAGGTGAATTTTTTTACAGTGGTCAACAAAGACATAAATAATTAGTTAGCTATTGCTTTATGGTTTGACAAAGCTAATTTTAAAGCCATTTGGGGCCATCCACTATATTCTGTGGATAACTATTTCTTCATACATATATTATATATGTATTATACATATATATATATTATTTGGTGATTTTTACATCATGCACCCCATCAAACTCAGTTATCAGACCTCTCAGATTCATGCCCCATGCATGCTGCTCATTTACTTATTAGAGCATAATTAAACTCCCTGTGACCAGACCCTTAAAGAACACAAGGTTTTATTTCCTCAACCACATCCCTGCCAGAGGCCATAAATTCAGAAGTGCAGCACTGTGTCATTTAGCTATGTTCTACCCTTGAGTTCTTGTGTACAATGACATCTCTCTCCTTTGATTTTTTCTAAATCCCCTTATGAGTGAGTAAATCCCCTGCTTCTCTTTCTGGGATTGTGATACCTTGCTCAGAAGGATATTCTCCATATCCATCCATTTGCCTGCAAATTTTAGAGTATCATTTTTTCTTACTGATGAGTAGTAGTCCATTGTGTAGATGTACCACAGCTTGTTAATCCATTCCTCAGTTGAGGGGTATCTAGGTTGTTTCCAGGTTCTTGTTATTAAGAAAAATGCTGCTATGAACATAGTTGAGCTAATGCTTTTGGGGTGAAAATGTGCATCTTTAGGGTATACAACCAGAAGTGGTATTGCTGGATCCTTGGGGAGATTGATTCCCAGTTTTCTGAGAAACCGCCATACTGCATTCCAAAATGGCTGAACAAGTTTACACTCCCTCCAATAATGGAAGAGTGTTCCCCTTGCTCTGCATCTGCTGTCATCTGTGATTTTATTCTTAGCCAATCTGACAGGTGTAAGGTGGTAGGTACCTCAAAGTTGTTTTGATTTACATTTCTTTGATGGCTAAAGATGTTGAACACTTCCTCAGGTGCCTTTCAGGCATTTTTAATTCTTCTGCTGAGAATTCCCTCTTTAATTGGGTTATTAAGGGTTTGGGGCTCTATTTTCTTGAGTTCTCTATATGTGTTAGAGATCAGTCCTCTGTCACTTGTAGGGTTGGTAAAAATCTTTTTCCATTCTGTAGGCTGGCATTTTGTCTTATTGACTGTGTCCTTGGCCTTACAGAAACTTCTCAGTATCAGGGGGTTCCACTTATTGATTGCTGTTCTTTAGTGTCTGTGCTACTGTTGTTATATTTAAAAAGTGCTCACCAGTGCCAATGCTTTGGAGGGTATTTCCCACTTTCTTTTCTATCAAGTTCAGTGTAGCTGTGTTTATGTTGAGATCTTTGATCCACTTGGATTTAAGTTTTGTGCAAGGTGATAGGCTTGGATCTATTTGCATTTTTCTACACACTACCATCCAGTTATGTCAACACCATTTGTTGAATATACTATCTTTCTTCTATTGAATATTTTTGGCCTCTTTATCAAAAATCAGGTGTTCTTTGGTGTGTGGGTGAATGATGGGGTCTTCAGTTCAATTCAGTTGATCCACAAGTATGTTTTTATGCCAGAAACAAGCTGTTTTTATTACTGTAGCTCTATAGTATAATTTGAAGTCTTGTCTACCTAAGATTTAATTAAGTGCTCTCTCCTCAATATTTATGTTTTATTAAATATAATATACATCCACATGAAAGGTTCAGTATAAATCTACTAAGTTCATTTGTGTCATAACTTCTGCTAGATCTCTTATTTCTCTGTTCAGTTCTGTCTGGTTGACCAATCCAAAGGTGAAAGTAGGGTACTGAAGACTTTCACTATTAGTGTGTCAGGTTTTACATGAGGTTTAAGCTTTAGTAGTGTTTCTTTTACATATGTAGGTGGCCTTGTGATAGGAGCATAGATATTCAGAATTGAAATATTGTCTTGGTGAAGTTTTCCTGAGATGAATCAGTAATCACCTTCCTGGTCTCTTGGTACTGATTTTAGTTTAAAGTCTATTTTGTTAAATATTAGAATGGCTACACCAGCTTGTTTCTTAGGGTCATTTGATTGGAAATTCTTTTGCCAACTCTTTACTCTGAGCCTGTGTAAGTTCTTAAAGTTGTGGTACATTTTTTGTATGGAGCAGAAGGATGCTTTCTGTTTTTGTATACATTGTGTTAGGGTGACTCTTTTCATAGGTGAATTGAATCCATTGATATTAAGGAATATTAATGACCAATGAACAATATTTTCCATCATTTTTGGTAGTAGCTTGTATTTCTTTTTTTTCAAGAGGAGGTTCCTCTGTGGGCTTATCAATTGTCTGTAGTTACATGGGTGTTTCTGATTTCCTTAGGTTGGAGCTTTCCCTCTAGGGCTTTTTGTAGGGTGAGATTTGTGGTTAGGTTTTATTTAAATATGGTTATGTTGTGAAATATCTAGTGTATTCCATCTATGTTGATTGATAGTTTTGTTGGGTACAGTAGTCTAGGTTGGCATCCATGCACTTTTAGTGTCTGTATAATGTCTGACCAGGACATTCTTGCTTTCATAGTTTCCATTGAATAGTCTGGTATTATTAAGATGTGTCTGCCTTTATAGGTGATTTGACATTTTTTTCTTTGCAGCTCTTAGTTTTTTCTTTGTTCTGTAGATTTAGTGGCTTGATTGTTGTATGGTGAGCAGACATTTTTTGTGGGTCTACTCTATATGGTGTTCTGTAAGCTTCCTGTACCTTTATAGGCATTTTCTTCTTTAGGTTGCAGAAGTTTTGCTCTATGATTTTTGTTGAATATATTTTGTGTCTTTGAGCAGGTGTTCTTCTCTTTCTTCGATCCCAATTATTCTCAGGTTTTGCCTTTTCATGGTGTCACAAATTTCCTGGACATTTTGTGTTATGACTTTTTTGGTTTTAGTGTTTTCTTTAACTGATGTATCTATTACCACTATTTAGTCTTTCACCACAGAGATTCTCTCTTCCATCTCATGGATTTTGTTGGTTATGCTTGAATCTGTGGTTCTAGGTCATTTTTTCAGATTTTCTATTTGTAGTTTTGTCTCAGTTTTTGCCTTCTTTTTGCTTCTGTTTTAATATTTTTAATTCTTTTTAAATTTCTTACATGTGTTTTTTTTTTCTTTCTTGGTTTTCTTTTTTTGTTTCAGGGTTCTGTTCATCATTTCTAATTTTCTGTTTCTATTTTCTTCTATTTTTTAAGGGAGTTTTTTATATTCTCCTTTAAGGCTT
The DNA here is from genome assembly GCA_004025045.1 of Sigmodon hispidus. Lineage (NCBI taxonomy): Eukaryota > Metazoa > Chordata > Mammalia > Rodentia > Cricetidae > Sigmodon > Sigmodon hispidus. The sequence continues at coordinate 49,069 of PVIH01003308.1, read as the reverse complement.
TAATTAGTTTCATATAGCTGTTTTTAAGGTTGTTTCCTTCTGTTCCCTCTTTATTGTCATGTTCAGGTCTTGAAGCTATAGAACCACTTGCTTCTTCTGATGGTGTCTTGTTGACCTTTGTATTGTTGTATGTATTCTTGCACTGCCTTCTGCCCATTATTTCCCCAATTCAGTCTTGGTTAGTTCTTGGTGGGCTCTTAGTGAGTTCTTGGTCTGAGGGCTTTTAATTAGCTGTGTGTTTAGAGGGTTGATTGGTTTTGTGGGGTCACAGTGCTATGATACCTGTTGTAACCTCTTGACCTCTCACCTCTCAGCTGTGCACCCAGTTGTTTCCCAGCTGCTATTTTCCCAGCTGTGTTCTAGTTGGGCTGTGCTTTGTGCTGAAGCAGAGTGGTCCTCTCAGGGCCTTGGTTCAGGTGGCAGAAGTCACTTCCTGAGCTCTGACATCTCAGTTGTGCTTTTAGGAACTCTTCTACTTCCTTGCTGCTATTATGCCAGCTGTGGTCTGGGCAAACTGTGTTCGCAACCAAGGCCCAAGTCTCTTACCTCTGAGCATGTGCCCAGGACCAAGGGACTCAGCTGTTTCCCCACTGCTATTTTCCCAGCCATGTTCTGGGTGGATTGTGTTCCACGCTGAAGAGGAATGGCTGTCTCCAATAACTGTTTCATAAAATTATTCATTTATTCATGTATCCTTTACCACTATAATTTTTTTTAAATTTGCATTTTGCTATGGTATGTAGTCCATCTATAATTTTATGCATACTTTATACATATTATCTCATTCCTTTTTTTGGATACTTATCTTTATCATTATTTCACATTTCTAATAATGTTCATTTGTACTTTTTATATTTTATGATACTTTATAGAGGATAGCTATTCCATTGATTTTTAAAAGAATTTTAGTTTTGTAAATTTTATATTTAGACTTTGACTTTATATTTATTGTCTTATTTTTCTCACTATGTTTATTGTTTCAAGCTTCTAAAAATAAATGACACTATAAGTATTAATTTATACTTAATTAATAATTCATTTATAGTTAATACTATGGTGATATATTTTACATAGAGTAAAGTCAGCCTGGACTATTAGAAAACAGATCCACCCACAATCAAGCTAGGAGGAGGGTCAGAGAGTAATAACTCATGCCTTTAATTCCAGCACAGAAAAGAATGAGTGGTGACCTACACCTTTAATCTCATAACTTCAGAGACAGTGATTTTTCTGTGTTTCTGTGAATTCAAGGCCTAACTACCAAACAGTAGTGGTTCACATCTTTAATCCAATCTCTAGGATTTTGTACAGTTGAAATGGAAGTGAAACAACTGGGTAAAGAAAATATTTAAGGCAGGCATAGGCAGACATTGAGGTTTTCTGTAGAAGCACAAGCCAGGCTGAAGACTCTGGAAGATAACTTTTACCCTGAGAATGTGGCTGGTGAGAATTGACTGTGGTCTGTTTCCTCTGTCTGGTATTTTAGCTTTTCTTCAATATCTGGCTCTGAGTTTTTATTAAATACCTACTAGAATTTGTGTTATATACTACTTTATATATATCAATATTTTATATAAATATTAATATGCATATTAATATTTAAACTTTGTATATTGTTTGAGAATGCTCAAACATATTGCTTAAAAAATTATCACTGTGAAAAAAATAATAATTTGTGAGTCTTACAGTGATGCCAAGAGTGAGGTGGTTGGATCAAGAGAGTCAATGGAGGAAAGAGATGGGAGATGAAAACATGAGGGGATAGGGTGGCCAAGCTCACAATTAATTTTATTTTATTTTATTTTAACTGGCTATTATTTTTATTAAAATATAACCTATATTTTTTTCTAATTAGTGCCTTAGAGCTTGGTTTACAGCCTATGACATGATTCATTTTTACAATTTATCATGAATATTCTAAATATTTACTAGGCTTTTGTTGTAATGGTATCATTACATTTGACTTTTGTTTTCTTCATTTATTGTTTACTATAGTCATAAATCTGTTATACCTCTATATATTTGTAAGTAATTTTTGGTTTATAAGCAGTGCAGACCTCTGTCATTCTGTCAATTTTTGACTTGATTCCCTATATTTTTATGAAGGTTTAAAATTTAGTTATAATCTGTTATGTATCAAGTACTTGATACAGGATTATCTCCAATTCTGTGTTATCCAAAAAGAAATTGCTAAAATAAATTCTTCCTTCTATACATTGCACTGGGTCTTGGCATATAAACTGTAAAGGAAAGGTAACCAGTATACGATGGTGACCAAAGTATGATGTCTTCATCAGTAGAGCCTTGCCATCTAGTTCTGATTGATAACCAACAGCAGAGCAATGGGTTATATTGGCCTGAATTCTTCTAGGGCCTCCCTGGAATGCAACTCATAGAGAGATGGCCCACATCTGACACTGTAATTTATATTTAATAACCATGATTGTTAATCTCAGTAGTCAGCCTTAAAGGATCTAGAATTTCCTGAATGATAATTCTCAAGGCACACCTGCGAGAGATGATATAGGTTACTTTGGCCACTAAGTATACCTGTGGGATGTTATATTGATAAAGATAATTGGGTCACAAGAACTATCTATTTAGATGAAACCTGTAGTATGAAGTTACTAGCCTGGACTAGCCCCAATTTCTGGACCATCAGTCTCAAAGTTCGAAGGAAACACACAGACACTTGTATTAATTTTATGCTGATTAACCTGGAGCTCAGGCATATAATTTGCTAACTGTTTAATCTTAAACTAACCCATGACTCTTAACTTGTTTAGTCATGCAGCTTGGTACATTTTCTCAAAGCAGCATTTCAACATTTTTCCTCTGTCTGGTGGGGTGTTATCTAGCATCTCATTGGCATCTCTCTGGCTTCTCTGCTGTGCTCTTTCTGTTCTCAGAGTTTTCTTAGTCTAGTAGCCCCACCCACACTTCTTGTCTGCCTTTGGCCAAATAGCGTTTTTTATTAAACCAGTAGGAGGGACAATTATTTACAATGTAACAGAACATAGTCCCACTACAGGGACCATTCTCTGGGCAGAGATGACCTAACCATAGACATTCACTGTTTTCTATTTCCTGCTTCAAACACATGTGATCAACTCTCTCACTCTTTGCCACTGTAACTTTCCTGCTATTATGAACTGTACTTTGGAATTGTGAGCCAAAACAAGCCATGTTACTTCTGTCAGGGCATTTATAACAGCAATGGAATTGTAAATGAGATGAAAGGTAGTACTGAGAAGTGGAATTTTTAATACTTTGGAATTGTATTGTTCATAGAAAGTGCAAGTTTTTGGCACTTTCTATTTTTAAAAAAGTACTAGCATGCTTGAAGCCAGACTTAATGAACCATTCTGTTGAGGACTTGGAGGGCAGTGATACCAAGTGTAATGTGGCTGGGGCAAAGGGGTAAGCAATAGAAGGGAGGGGAGAATGGATGAAAACATGAGGTGAGGGGATGGTTGAAATGGGGTTAGAAATGAAGAGGCAGAACAATGAAAGACATATCTTGATAGAGGGAGACATTATGCTATTAGGTAGAACTGTGGTGCTAGAGAAATTCACAGGAATTCACAGGATGAGCCCAGTTTAGACTACTAGCAATAGTGGAAGGAGTGTCTGAGCTAGCCTGCCCCTTAATTAGATTGGTGAATGCCTTACTGGTATAATGGAGCTTTCATCTAGTAACTAATGGAAGCAGATGCTGAGATCCACAGCCAAACACCAGGCTGAGCTCCAGGAGTCCAGATGAAGAGAGAAAAGAGGGATTCTATGAGCAAGGTCGGGGGTAAGATAAAAAATGGGAAATCTACAGAGACAACTCAACCAAGCTCTGTGAACTCATCAACTCTAGATGGACAGCTGTGGAACCTACATGAGAATGGACTAGGCAGGCCCTCTACACACAGTTGATTGACTTTCTCTGTGTAAGGGGCCCTTGACAGTAGGATTAGCATTTATCCCTTATGCATGATCTTGCATTTTGGAGCCCATTTGCCTATGGTGGGATGCCTTTCACAGCCTTGAGGCAGGAAAGAAAGATTTGGTTCTACCTCAACTGAATGTACCAGGCTTGACTGAATCCCCATGGGATCCCTTACCCTTTTGAAGGAGGAGATGAAGGGGCAGAAGTGGGGCTGTGGGAGGATGGATGAGAGGGGGATCTGTGGTTGGTGTGTATAAAATAAATTTTTAAAATTTCTTTAAAAAAAGAATGATGTGGAGAGAGTAAAGGTTGGCTCATAAGGTGTATGAGAGATAAATATTAACCTATAAGGAACTAGGATCTGTGTGATATTTTGACAAGGCTTAATTCTAACTGTTTCTTAAAAACTTAAATTTAAAATGAAGGGTTAATTTGTTTGGTGGAGAAAAGGTTGTGGGAAAGCTTACTATTTCCAACAAGAATTGTGCAGACAGCAAAGCAGCTCTGTAAAAAAAAACTTAGTATTATCACAGAGAATAATCCAGCAGTAGAACAATAGAAAAGGTTCCTTAAGGTCACTGTTCTGCTCAAAGCTTGACCTTCAGAGAGACCACTGGAGACAGAGATGTCCAAAATGCAACAGCAAGGTTTTTGTCAGAGTGATACAAGTCAGGCAGGCAGCTTGTTCCATATACCCTAGGTAGCAAGACAAGAAAGAGCTGTGCACCCTAAATTACACAAACTTTTTAAAGGCAAAAACTACAAGGCAGGGTTACTTGGGGACAAGGGTAAAAGTGTGGTGCTGATTGGCTTGTGCTTAGAGACTTTTTACAGTTTAACATTCCTGGACCTCACCTGGGTAGAGTAGCCATTTTATTGCCTTAGGGTTGTGTGGTGGGAATATTCATCTGTATGCTGTAAATAAAGAAATTGTTTTGGCCTGTGTGGAGAACCATAGAGGTAAGTAGAGGAATCAGAGGATAGACAGGTAAAAGGAGGGCAGAGTCAGACAGACCTGATCCAGCCGCTAAAGAAGAAATATGTAAAGGTCCCACGTGAGGCACAGCCACAGCCATGTCCCCAGGTATATTAATAAAAATGGGTTGAATTAAGATGAAAGAGCAGCCCAGCCCTGGGGCACAAAGCTGGGAAGTCAGAGGTGAGAGTCATCACTCCTTCAGGCCAAGCAGAGACTTTTGCTCCCTAAACCAGGGCCTGAACAAGGTGCAGCTTCAGCAAACCACAGCCTGCACAGACCAAGGTTGGCATCATAGCATTGCAATTACACAGCAGCAGCTGAGTCCCTGGGCACACAGCTGAGAGGTCAGAGGTGAGAGTCATCCACCCTTTAGGCCAAGCAGAGACTTCTGCTCCCCAAACCCAGGGCCAGAGATGGGGCATAGCTTTGGCAGGCCACAGACTGTACAAATCAAAGTTGGCATCATTGCACCATGATTGCATGGGAGCACCAGAGCTCCTGGAAGCACAACTAAGATCTTGGCCAAGCAGAGACTACTACTGTCCAAACCCTGGACCAGAGAAAAAAACAGCCTCCCCAGGCCACCCCCTACCCAAACCTGTGACTGAATGGGACCAGTTGATCCTCTGAACACAGAGCTGAAAAAGAACCCCCAGACCAACAATCAACTAAGAGCAGTCTAAGAATTAACCAAGAGTGAATTGAGGAAACAATAGGCAGACACTAGTGCAAGAATATAGACAATACAAAGATCAACAAGACACCACTAGAAGAAGCAAGTGGTTCTATAGCTTCAAGACTTGAACATAACAATAAAGAGGAAACAGAAGGAAACAACCCTAAAAACAGTTTTATGAAGCTTATAGAAGCCTTAAAAGAGAATATAAAAAAACTCCTTTAAAAAAATAGAAGAAAATACAAACAGAAAATTGGAAGAGATGAACAAATCCCTGAAAGAAAATTTTTAAAAAAGACAAAGAAAATAAACAAGTGAAAGAAACATTGCAGGAATTAAAAATTGAAATAGAAGCAATAAAGAAGGCACAAACTGAGGCAAAGCTGCAAATAGAAAACCCAAAAAAATGACCTGGATTCATAGATTCAAGCATAACCAACAGAATCCAAGAGATGAAAGAGAGAATCTCTGGAGTAGAAGACTTAATAGTGGAAATAAATACATCAGCTAAAAAAAAAAAAAACTAAAACCAAAAAGTCATAACACAAAATGTCCAGGAAATTTGGGACACCATGAAAAGGCAAAACCTGACAATAATTGGAATCGAAGAAAGAAAGAGCACCAGCTCAAAGACACAAAATATATTCAACAAAAATCATAGAACAAAACTTCTGCAACCTAAAGAAGAAAATACCTATAGCGATATAGGAAGCCTACAGAACACCATATAGACTAGACCCACAAAAAAAGTCTGCTCGCCATACAACAATCAAGCCACTAAATCTACAGAACAAAGAAAAACTAAGAACTGCAAAGAAAAAATGCCAAATCACCTATAAAGGCAGACACATCAGGGTAACACCAGACTATTCAATGGAAACAATGAAATTAAGAAGGTCATGGTTAGACATTATACAGACACTAAAAGTGCATGGATGCCAACCTGGACTACTGTATCCAAGAAAACTATCAGTTAACATATATGAAGTAAAAAAGCTATTTCTTAACAAAACAAGGTTAAAACAGTACCTATCCACAAATCTAGCTCTGCAAAAGCCCTAGAGGGAAAACGCTACCCTAAGGAAACCAGAAAAATCCATATAACCTCAGACAATTGATAAGCCCACAGAAGAAAACGCACCCCCATAAAAAAGAAAATACTAGCTACTACCAAAAATAACAGGAAATAATAATCATTGGTCATTAATATCCCTTAATATCAATGGACTCAATTCACCTATGAAAAGACACACCCTAGCACAATGGATACAAAAACAGAAACCATGCTTCTGCTGCATACAAGAAAAACACCTCAACTTCAAAGACAAACCGGGCTCAGAGTAAAGAGATGAAAAAAGAATTTCCAATCAAATGGCCTTGAGAAACAATCTGGTGTAGCCATTCTAATATCTAATATAATAGGCTTTAAACTAAAATCAATAAAAAGGGACCAGGACGAACACTACCTACTCATCTCAGGAAAAATCCACTAAGACAAAGTTTCAATCTTGAAAATCTATGCTCCTAAAACAAGGGCACCCACATATGTAAAAGAAACACTACTAAAGCTTAAACCTCATATCAAACCTGACATACTAATAGTGGGAGTCTTCAATACCCCACTTTCACCCTTGCATAGGTTAACCAGACAAAAACTCAACAGAGAAATAAGGGATCTGACAGAGGTTATGATGCAAGTTGATTTAATAAATATTTACAGATGCTTCTACCCAGACCCATCTCAGCTCCCCATGGAACTTTCTTTAAAAGTAACCACATACTATGTCATAAAGCAAACATCAACAGATACAAAAATGGGAATAACTCCCTGTATCATATCAGATTGCAATGGTGTAAAGTTAGAGTTCAACAACATCAGAAATCACAGAAAGACTACCAATTCATGGAAACTAAACATCACTCAACTGAACTACCTCTAGGTCAAGGAAGAAATTAAGAAATAAATTGAAGACTTCCTAGAATATAACAAAAATGAATCCACAACATACCCAAACTTATGGAACACAATGAAAGCAGTCTTAAGAGGAAAATTCACAGCACTAGATTATATGAGAAATCCCACACAAGAGAACTAACAGCATAGCTGAAAGTCTTAGAAGAATTAGAAGCAAACTCACCTAGAAAGAGTAGATGGCAGTAAATAATCCAACTTAAAGCTTAAATCAATACAATTGAAAAAAAATACAAAGAATCAAAGAATCAAATAGTTGGTTCTTGAGAAAGTCAACAAGATAGATAAACCCTTGTCTAAACTAATCAAAATGCTGAGTATTCAAATGAACAAAATCAGTAATGAAAAGGGGGACATAACCACAGACCCCCAGGAAATTCAGAGAATTATCAGGTCATACTTTGAAAAGCTATACTCCACAAAAATGGAAAACCTAAAAGAAATGAACAGCTTTCTGGACAGATACTATTTACCAAAATTAAATCAAGATCAGATTAAAGACATAAGCAAACCTATAACCCCAAAGGAAATTAAGCTGTTATTAAAAGTCTCTCAAGTAAAAAAAAAAAAAAAATCCCAGGCCTAGAGGGTTTTAGTGCAGAATTCTACCAGACATTCAAAGAAGAGCTAATACCAATTATCCTCAAACTGTTTCATAAAGTAGAAACTGAAGGAATATTGCTAAACTCTTTATATGATGCTACAATAAACCTATTAGCCAACTATTAGCCAAGTCACACAAAGATGCAAAAAAGAAACAAAGTTACAGGCCAATTTCCCTCATGAACATTGATGCAAAAATTCTCAACAATATTTGGCAAATTAAATCCAACAACATATCAAAAAATAATCCACCACAATCAAGTAGGCTTCATCTCAGATAGGCAGGGATGTTTCAATATTTGAAAAACTGTGAATGTCATCCATCATATAAACACATTAAAAGAAAAGAACCCACATGATCATCTCATTAGATGCAGAAAAAGCTTTTGACAAAATCCAACACTCCTTCATGATAAAAAGCCTTGTAAAGGTCAGAAATACATTGAAAAATACCTAAGTATAATAAAGGTGATATACAACAAGCCAATAGCCAACATCAAACAAAATGCACAAAAACTTAAAGCAATCCCACTAAAACCAGGAACAAGACAGGGCTCTCTCCTCATCTATTGAATATAGTTTTCAAAATTTTAGCTAAAGGAATAAGAGAACAAATAGAGATTCAGGGGATTCAAATTGAAAGAGAAGAAGTGAAATTCTCTATTTGCAGATGATATGATTGTATACATAAGTGACCCACAAAATTTTACCAGGGAATACCTGCAGCTCATAAACACCTTCAGCAATATATATAGCAGGGTACAGAATCAACTAAAACAAACTCAACAGCCATCCTATACACTGAAGATAAAAGGGCTGAAAGAAAGAAATTAGAGAAACATCACCCTTTATAATAGCTGGAAACAGCATTAAATACCTTGGTGTTCCTCTAACCAAAGATGTAGCAGGCCTCTTTGATAAAAATTTTAAGTTACTGAAGAAAGAAATTAAAGATGATATCAGAAAATGGAAAGACCTCCCATGCTCCTGGATAGATAGGATCAACATAGTAAAAATGGCAATTTAACCAAAAGCAATGTACAGATTCAATACAATACTCATCAAAATCTCAGCACAATGTTTTACAGACCTTGAAAGAGCAATACTCAACTTCATATGGAATAACAGAAAACCCAGGATTGCAAAAACAATTCTGCTCAATTAAAGAATTTCTGAAGACATCAGCATCCCTGACTTCAAACCCTACTATAGACCTACAGTAATAAAACAGCCTATGCTGACATTAAAACCAACTTGTAGATCCATGGAATTGAATCAAAGACCCTGACATTTACCCACACAACTATGAACACCTATCTTCAACATATAGGCCAAAAATATCCAAAGGAAAAAAAGTATCTTCAACAAATGGTGTTGGCATAACTGGATGGTAACTTGTATAAGAATGCAAATAGATCCAAACCTATTACCCTGCACAAAACTTAGCTCCAACTGGATCAAAGACCTCAACATAAACCCAGTGACACTGAACTTGATAGAAAAGAAAGTGGGAAATATCCTCCAATGCTGTGGCACAGGTGACCACTTCCTAAATATAACACTAGTAGCACAGACACTAAGAACAACAATTAACAAGAAGGACCTCCTAAAACTGTTCTCAGTTTCTGTAAGACCAAGGACACAGTCAATAAGACAAATGACAGCCTACAGAATGGGAAAAGTTCTTCACCAACTCAACTACTGACAGAGGACTGGTTTCTAAAATATATAGAGAACTCAAGAAACTAGAGCTCAAAACTCTAAAAAACTCAAATAAAAAATGGGGTTCAGAGGTAAAAAGGAAAATCTCAACAGAAGAATTACAAATGGCTTAAAGGAACTTGAAAAATTGCTCAACATCTTTAGCCATCAGAGAAATGCAAATCAAAACAATTTTGAGATACTACATTACACCTGTCAGAATGGCTAAGATCCAAGATCAAAAACACAGAGCACAGCCTATGCTGGAAAGGATTTGGAGCAAGAGGAACACTTCTTCATTGATGGTGGAAGTGTAATCTGGTATAGCCACTATGGAATGCAGTATGATGGTTCCTCAGAAAACAGGGAACCAATCTCCTCAAGGATTCAGCAATAACACTATTAGGCATATACCCAAAGGACTCACATTTACACTCCAAATGCATTAGCGCAACTATGTTAATAGCAGCATTGTTCATAATAGCAAGAACCTGGAAACAACCTAGATGCCCCTCAACTGAAGAATGAATTAATACACTGTATACATCTACACAATGAAGAACTACTCAGCAGAAAAAAAAGACATCCTAAAATTTGCAGGCAAATGGATGGATTTGGAGAATATCCTCCGGAGTGAGGTATTACAAGCCCTGAAAGATAAGCATGAAATGACCTCACTTAGAAGTGGACTTTAGACAAAAAGAAAAAAGAAAAAAAGAAAAGAACACCTAAGCTGCAAAATGCAACCCCTGAAAAGCTTGGGATCCGAAGGCTCTTAAGAGAGACTTACAAAGATTCTCCTAGGAAGAGAAAATTGAGAAGATATCTTTAGCTAATTGAGAGCATAAGGAGTTGCAACCAAGAAGAGGTGGGAACAAATCATGAGAGAAGGGGAGAACTGAGTGAGAGGAGCAAGAAGGAGGGAGAAAAAATATAGATGAATATCTTAATAAAGGAAGCCAGTGTAGGGTTGTAAAAAGGCCAGGTACTAGGGTCACCCACAAGAACTCACAGGATGTCCCTGCCTAATTCTCTAACCAATAGTGAAGGTGTTACCTACACAACTTTTTTCCTATTAAACAAATAGACACCCAAACTGCCATCACAGAACTTATATCCAACAATGAATAGAGGTTGAGGCAGAGACACATGGCTGAACTCTGGGCTGAGCTCCTGGTCCAGCTGAGAGCAGGGGAGAATAGTCTATATGAGCAAGGGGATAGGGTTTATGAGGAAAACTCTCACAGTGATGACTGGCTGGAGCTCTGGAGAACTCACTGAATGAAGAATAGCAACTGAGGAACCTTGAAGAAAAGAAACTATGCCCTTCTACGCTGTCCTCAGACATGGGCAGTATGTGGAGCCTCAAGAGGAGAGATCAGACTGTGTTTCTATGTGTGGGCTAGCACTTCAGACATGATATTATGATGAGGAAATCAGACCTGCCTGGAGTGAATGCTGAGTTGATCTACCTTGGGACTTCTTGTCCTTTGGGGAGAGGAGATGAGGAGGAGGGAGGCTGTAGGCAGACAGGGAAGGAAAGCAAGGGGAAACATGAAAAAAGGACTTTATTTTCTAAAAATAAATAGGTAAATAATAATTTTTTAAAAAGGAAGAAAAGGATGAAAGAGCTAGCTAGCAATGTGCCTAAAACATATACCAAACAGGATGAAATTAATATAAGTGTCTGAGTCATTTGGGGGAGAGAGCAACCACGAGCAGGTTTGCCTACTGGCCCTTATGGGGTCAGAAATCTTGTACATCAGGGTTGTATCATCCAGATGTCCTTAGATAGTGTTTAGCTTATTCTTTCTTAGAACTGGGAAAGTCCCTGCCAGGAATGTGAACTGAATTGTATTTTACCTTTATAATACAAAATGGAGGCACTTTTCTGGTTTTTCAGCCACCACTGGACCAATCAGAAGTTCCAGTGTGTAAAGATACAAATTTGTGAAAGGAGACACCTTGAGCTGAGAATGCAGATGAGATAATATCTTGTGCTCAAAAACCACTGCCCAGGGGTGACTCAGTGTAACTATGGTCCAAGAGGGCCAGACTACATTCAAAAGAATATAGCAGTGTCCTCCACATTGTTGCTGTTTCTAAAGGTTCTCTCAGGGAAAGAAGGGGAGAAGATACCAAGTCAAGGATACAGGAATTAGTTGAAAATCAAAGAGCTAACTTATTTATTTAGTAATGGGGATGGCCTTATATATCCTCCTCCCAGCATTCAGGCTATTTCTGGATTCAATGACATTGTGTTGTTTCCCCCCATGACTAGGCATAATTAGGACTTCTAAGAGTGCCTGTTGCTGACCCTCAGGCAGACTCCAAGTCAGCTCATATATGCATGCCTTGGCAACTGGTTTGAGCCAATGTCCTTGACTCTATCGGCCTGACCTACTACATATCCACCCTTTTAATTTTATTACATGGGTGCTTAGTAGGAGTCAGAGTTCTTTAACCTAACCTTGTTGACCCCACCACCGAAAGCTCAGCAACTGGACTGAGCCTATCTTAGGTTGGCTTGCCTAATATGCCTTTACCTAGCATTGACGACCAATCCTCAAAGAACATTCATTCCTGGAATCTGCCCAGGTGGAGAGGATTAGGCATAGGCTTTTGAATTTCAGAGAACCAGGCATGCAAAACCTCTTGGGAAGAGCTATGAGAAGGATGTCTAAGAGACTTTAAAACCTGAAGAGTGCCTGCTGCTGTCAGATATGTTGCTGGAGGCACTTAAAAAGGAGAAAGATTAAAAGCACCACCCTGCCAATCAAAACATAAGTGAGAATCCAGGAGGGATCAAACAGCCAAAAGACCTTTTTGTGCTGAAGGGCCACTACCTATCATTCCACTAAGGTTAAGCTAACCAAAGAAGCTAAAGATTTGCTTGAAAAGCTTTTGACCACTCCAGCCACCTCCTGTTTGTAATCCTGTAATCCCAAAAGGCCTTTGTTGGCAATGGTCTTCTGGACACCCAGGTTATCTGGACACCCAGGGGATTTTTGGGAGTATTATGGAAATCTGGCCCCCTTTATGGATACATCAAGAACATTCTGACCTGTACAAGGTCACTTCTAAGCTGGACCAGTCCTTCCAATTTCAGCCCTAAGGGATGAATGAGGGCAGGGTGAACACATGGACAGGAGCCAGATAAGCTTGTTTTTCCCTTTTCTTTAAAGAGTACACAGTCTCTCTGGGCAGATTCTATCTCATTCTAGGAAATGATTGGAGGATTCACAGGAACTACTGACAATCATTTGTCAAAAAACAAGATCTTAGCAGAATGCAGTTTCCTCTTCCAGAGAGTAGCTGAGAGAATCTTCTGTAGGTAAAGCTAATGTTATAATGGAGATCCTGGAATAGTAGAGATACCAGGACTATGGGATGTCCACCAAGGAGAGCTATGGGAATAAAATGGAGCTAGCCAAAGATAGAGATCCCATGTAGTAATGATACTGGAGGAATAGGACTACCCAAGTTTAGTGAAGCCCTGAAGTTTTATTGTAAGCTCAGGTGCTTAGCATAGAGCTTCAGACTTTGCTTTTTTCCCTTCTGGACTTTGATTTTATTCTGGCCAAATTACTTCTTGCTATGCCCCAATTCTTCCCTCCTAGAGGAGAAAGGTTTGCTTTGTGATTTTATATGTTGCAAATACATGTTTATTTTTATTTTATATAAATATATAAAGTTCACAGTTATAAATATACGAGTTTATAGTTAAAAGTCTGAATTTTCAAAGTGTTAGAATTGTCTTGGCATTGTAAACTTAATATCGAACCAAATACAACTTAGAAGATTGTCATGAGTCTATGAGGACATGTAGTGGACAGTTATGATTTAAAGCAATGTGTTTGGGTGTCAAGTTGAAAAGGGATGGAGTTGTGATGGTTAGTATCAAATGTCAATGTAACAAACTCTGGGATCACTGAGGAGTTTTGTGTAGGTTAGCTTAGCCCCTGGGTGTGGCTATGAAGGTTGACCTTGATTGGGTTAACTGAGATGAGAAAACCTGCCTAACATGGGTAAAACTATTCCCTGGGCAGCAGATCCTGAACTGTATATATTAGAGAAAGTATCTGGGCTGTGGTAGCATATACTTTTAATCCCAGAATTTGGGAGGCAGAGGCAGAGACAGAGGCAGATGGATGTCTGTGAGACCAAGACATCCTGGTCTACAGAGCCAGTTCCAGAACAGTGAAGGCTGCATAGAAAGAGCCTGTTTTGAAAAAAGGATTAAAATAGAGAAAATAAGATGAGAGCAAGCATTCTTTGTTCTGTCTTTCTTAGCTGCAGACACAGTGAGACTGGCTGTATTAGTCTCCTGCTGCCTTGACTGCCCACCATGACACATTGCACTTTGAACTTGGAGCTAAAGTAAACTCGTTCTTAAGTTCCTTTGGTCAGAGTACTTCATCACAGAAACAGACAAAAATGTAACTGAAACAACCTGTGGCTTCTGGGAGTTGTCTCACTCACCATGCAGATGGCCTTCACTTGTTTGTTTTTTTAATTATTATTATTTTATTAGCCTATGATGCATTAGATTTCCTACATATTGTTAGTTTTGGTTGATCCTCTTACAGCCTTTCTTATCTTCCTTCCTGCACAGAGCTCACTCCCTCCACTTAATTCTTCCTACCAGGAATATTTTCTTTGTCACTTTCATATCTCATTCATTCTGCAGCTTTCCCTCTACTCTTAAGATCTTTTTTTTATTTTTTTTATTTTATTTTTATTTATTTTTTTGCTATGGGCTGTTTTGGGCTTTCCTAGGCTTTACACCTACCCATTCCTACATAAATGAACATTTCAAAATAGAAGCTAAAATCCACAGATGGGAGAGAATAAGCATTGTTTGCTTTTCTGAGCTTAGGTTTCTGTGCTTAATAAAAATGTTTTCCAATTCTATTTGTTTTCTGTGAACTTCACAATTTTTTTAATGAGGGGGTAAAATTCCACTGTGTACATGTACCATATTTCACACTCATCAGTTGATGGACATCTAGGATGATTTTATTTTCTTGTTATGATGAAGAGAGCTACCCTGAACACACTCTATAGTAGGAGAGAGCTTTGAGTATGTACTTAAAATGACCAGGTCACGTTGTACTTCTGTTTTTAGCTTTTTGAAAAACCTCCAAACTAATTTCCATAACGGGTACATTAGTTTGCTTTCCTATCAACAGTGAATAAGATTTCCTCTTTACACAGAATATGGCCAGCATTGGCTCTCATGTGTGTTCTTGATAAAAGGGACTCTAACTATGGTGAGATCAAATCTCTACATCATTAATTTGCATTTCTCTGATGACTAAGAATGCTGATCACTTAAAAATATTCATTATATATTTGTACTACTTATTTTCAGAACACTTTGTTTAGTTCCTTAGCATATTTCTTTCGATTTGTTTGTTTTCTTTTTAAATTTTATTTAAAAGTTTTTTTCTTAACATACCAACCACTGTTTCCCCCTCCCTTTCCTTTTCCTAGTCACCCCCAGCTAATGCCCCACACCCCCACATCCACTCCTCAGAGAGGGTAAAGACTTCTAAGGGGAGTCAATACAGTCTGGCATATCAAGTTGAGATAGAACCAAACCCCTCCCTCCAGTATCAAGGCTGAGCAATGCATTCCTCTATAGGCAACGGGCTCCAACAAGCCGGTTCATGCATCAGGCTAAGTTCTAGTCCTACTGTCAGTGACTTCGTAAACTGCTCACATCATTCAACTATCATCCACATACAGAGACCCTAGCTAAGTCACATGAAGGTTTCCAGCTGTCAGTTCAGAGTCAGGGAGTTCCCAAATGCTCAGGTTAGCTATCTCTGTGGGTTTTCTCATCATGATCTTGACACCTTTGCTCAAATATTCTCTCCTCCCTCTCTTTGGATGGACTTGGACCCAGTGCTTAGCTGTGAATTTCTGTATCTGTTTCCATCAGTTGCTTAATGAAGGTTCTATAATGAAAATTAGGGCCGTTTTCAGTTTGATTATAGAGCAAGGCCAGTTCAGGCACTCTCTCTCCACTATGGCTTGAAGTCTTAGGTGGGGTCATGTTTGTGGGTTTCTGGGAGGTTCCCTGGCACCAGGTTTCTCCCTATCCCCACAATGGCTCCTTCTATTTTATATTCTGAATCTTAATCTTTGAATATGTGAATATCAGGCAAATATTTCTTCTATTGTGTAGGTTGCCTCTTTGTTCAATTAACTATTTGAACTTTCCTTCGCTGGACAGAAGATTTTATGTACTCTTAGCTCCAATGTGTCAATCATTTGCATTAATTTTTAAAATGCATTGCAGTGATATTTTCCCTACATTTTCCTCTAGCAATTTCGCAATTTCAAGTTTTTGCCCAGAGCTTTGAACAACTTAGTAGGGAAATTGTATTCTGTTCCATTGTAAATAATTGCCCTGCCTATTGGCTTAATAAAAAATGCTGATTGGCCAAAGGCAGACAGGAACTGTGGACAGAGCTACCAGAATAAGGAAACTCTGAGAACACCTCAGAGCAGAGAACAGATGCCACAGAGATGCGATGGAGACATGACGATGAGATGGCAGCAGATGCAGAAGAAAGAAGCTGAAATGCTGCTCTGAGAAAAGGTATCTAGCTGCATGGCTGAACAAGATGGGTTCAGTTTAGATGAAGGAGTTAGCAAGTTATATGCCTGGCTCCTAGGTCAGGCAGCATAAAAATAATATAAGTGATTGTGTGATTATTTGGGTCTAAATGGCAGTGGGGCTGAGAGTGGGTCCAAACCTCTGGGCTAGACTGGAATGTCTGGGCCAGAAACTTATTAGAACACAACATGAAGTTGTTTATTATTATTATTTATTTATTTAAGAGAATGGGAATGTCTCAGTTACTTTTCTGTTGCTGAGATAAAACACTATGACTAGGGAAACTTACAAAAGACAAATTTAATTGGAGTTTCAGCAGGTTATTCCATGCCCATCATGGTGAAGAGCATGACAGCAGGCAGCCATGGCTTGGAGCAGAAGCTAAGTAAGAGCTCACATTTGATTCACAAGTTGGAGGCATCCAGAGCAAGCCTGGGCCTGGTATGGCCTTTTGGAAAATCAGTGACAAGTCTCCTCCAATAAGGTTCAACCTCTTTATCATTCCCAAGCCATTTAAATATATGTGCCTATGGGGATCATTCTCCTTCAAACCACCACAGACAGATAAGGATTTTATTTCATTTTTCTGTGCCGTTGTAGTTTTCCCAATACTGTTTATCGAGGAGTCTGTTGTTTCTGTAGTGTGTAGTGTATATTTTTAGCATTTTTGGGAGCAATCAGGTACCTTTAGTTTTGTGGGGTTATCTTTAGACCATCTATTTTACTCTATTCATCTACATATTAATTTCTGGTATTGGTTGGGGCAAAGTTGTTTGGATTTTTTAACCAATGATTGCTAGATTTTTTTTAAAATAGCTATTTTATTTTTTAAATTAATGTACATGGGTGCCCATGGATGTCAGAAAATGCTGTTCAATCCTACAAAATTGTTGTTTTAAGCATCTGTGAATGCTGGACACAGACTCTGTGGTCCTCAGCAAGAGTAGGAAGTGTTCTGATGCCCTGAGCCCATTCTTCATCCCCTGTGTTTATTATTGAGATTCTGATTTGAAATTGGGTATCGTAAAATCTACAGCAGTGATCCTCATGGTTAAGGTATTTTAATATCTAGGGTATTTTGTGTTTCCATATAAATTTTGAGATTTTATTTTAATTTCTGTGAGGAACAGCACTGTAACTTTGATGGAGATTGCAATGACTCTCTGAATAGTTTTTGGTAGAACGGTCATTCTCACAATGCCAGTACAATATAACAAAGGAGAGTGGCAATACTCAAGGGAGCAAAGAAAATCAGTCGAAGGATGGGGACACATGAGAATGTGGTCAGGACAAAATGTGAAGAGGGGCAAATAAAAGGCATAATAGCATATGTGTGTGAAAATGGCATCATGGATCCTATTACTCTGTATGCTAACCTAAAATATTAATGTTAAAATACAAAAAAGAAAATATTTATGGAAACAGATAAGCATCTAACTGGAAATTCAAAAAGCAAGTCACCTCTGTGAGTCTGGATCAGGGGTAGAGATAAAGATGTGATTCCCCACCATGCAAAGTCATAGAACCCGGTGATTTCATAGAAAGACTCAATATAGATACAGAAGAGATGGGAAGATTCAAAGAAATGACCTGCCATAGCAGGGCTACTTCCCCTGCTGTATGTTTAACAATATAAAAGCTTATTTCTTCTAAAAGAATTTAAAGAGATAGAAAGAACTACCTGTAACATTTATAATGCCATGTTGACTGTGTTGATCCCGTTATTATTTTTTTTTTTGCTAGGGATATTCTCAGGTTGATGTAGTATAACAAATTTTTAAAAAGAGTAAACACACACACACACACACACACACACACACACACTCGTTTACTGAGCTCTGCACTGGGGTGAAGCATTTTCTGTCTACCAGGTTCCATCACAGCCAACTGTTTCTATTAGGAAATACTGCATTTTTCATTAACTAGCCATTTTGGAAGTAATTTGTCACTACTGAAATGCCCCCATAAGAAACCTTGAATGCAATACAGGTCTTCAGTTTAGATCCATTAAAATTTTATCTCTATGTACCTAACCTTCTACAAGAGAAAGGTGACATTTTCCTCCTGTTCTGCTTTCATTCAAGTATATGACAAGCATGAAGATTCTCAGGTAGCTGCACTATTGTTAGCAAGTACATAGTCTAAGCAGCTTTGCTGGCAGCCTGTACACAATTTTAAAAGTAATAAAAGCTTCTTCTCACTTTTAGAAAGTTCCTAGAAGTTTGAGAAGATGATAATATTTCATTTTGCCAATGATCTCATAAAAATGAAAAAGAAATATTTTTCTATGATATAGACACATTCAAAACAATATTGTCTGTATGTTACCCCTATCCCAAGCATGTGACTGAGCCCATGAAAATAAATATTGTGACTAACATTCTTATACACAGTGATTCGTTGTGTGGTCTTGCTTCTGTTGAGTGTCACTGCTCACTCATACTGAGACAAAAATTATCAAAATAACGGTGCCCTGCAGGGAAGATGTGACTCTCTGCTTCAGAAGTTCCAGCTCATTGTTCTATAGCCCAGTCTAGAGAGCTTGGTACTGCATGCACTATGATAAGAGTGGGTAATGAGGAAACTTCTGATCCCACAGTGCTCAGGAAGCAAAAATAGAGAAAGAAGGAGCTGGGATCTCAAACTCCATTAAAGAACACATTTTCCATAAACCAACTTTGTTCGAGGAAGTTCCTTCTAGAAGATCTACCACTAACAATAGAAGTTGGAAATCAAGCTTTTGAGTATGGCCTTTGGGGCATTTAGGAAACAAAGCATTTAAAAATTCAAGAGGACAGAAAAACAGTATTCATATCTAACCAGTCCCACTGAAGAGGGGAAAAGCAACCCACTGAAACAGACAGTGTACATGGTCATTACCACTTTGTGCATGGAGTTCATTGCTAAGGTCTTAGCTATGCCATCTATAAAGCTGAGCTAATTTGAAAGAAACAGGGACATTTGCCTATTTAAAATGGCATTCAACTGAGATGATAAAGAAACACTAAGCAAACTTGTTCTTCCAAGATGTTTCAAAAACCAGGGCTCTACCAGTATTGCTTTGGAAAGGACAATGTCAGCTTGAATTTCAATGGTAACAGATCAAGATCTGTGTCTCCTTCTGCCTGGTTATTAGTTAAAAATTTCTGCCTATTGAGGAGATTAAACTTCAGTGTCAGATGGATGAATTTAAAGTCACCTAGAAAACAAATCTCTGGGCCTGTCTTTAAGGAAGCTCCTACAGATGTTAAACTGGGCAAAAACCACACACCCTAAATGTGCCTAGCACATTTCATGGAACAAGGTCCCAAACTGAATAAAAGGGAGAAAGCAACCATGGAACAAAGTTCATCTCTTTCTCTTTCTTGACTGCTGATACCATGTGAGCACCCTCCCTTATTATCAAAATGAAGGGCAATCTATGTTATAGAACTCCATAGAAAGGTTGGAAATGCCTGGAGGAAGGCTAAGGCAGTCAGCAGTAAATGATACTAAGATTAACTCATGTATCTAGAAATTGCTGTAGCACTTCTAAAATTTAGAACAATCAGTTTCCAAAAGTTATTGTCTCCTTTACTGCAAAATTGACAATTAGAGAAAAAGCACCTGAGACAAAGTCTCCTCACAAAATCTCTATGCATAAGAAATTTTTAGCACAGATGTCAAGGCATGTATGAGAGGATAACAGATAAGGAAAGATTAAAAGAGTTCCATACATAAAAGTGCAAGGGTGGTTTAGTCACGCTTAAGCTTCTGGGACAGAATAATCAGCTATCGGCTTGTTCAAGGTTATCCCATTGTCTTCCTGGTTGAATGATTTGATATTTAAGATTTTATTGTGTTTATCAAAACTTTGATACCATACTTATATCATACTCAAACAGCTTTGCTTCATCCTTTGGAATTTTACATTGTGTGCTAAGCTACTAATCAATCTTTCCATTTAATCAAAGTAATTTATGAAAATTTAACTTTGATTAAAGAGAGAACATTAAACATTTTCCCACTAAAGGTTGTTACAACTGACCCTAAGACTCTATTGAGTAAACAACAAATCCTTTATTCATTTTCTTTGTCTTTTTCTTCTCTTTTTTATTTATTTTGTATTTATCAAGAAAACAGTAAAATGAATTTAAAATACTGATAAGTTAACAATAACTATAAAGAAGATAAAAATCATAAGCATGACTTATCAAGGGTGATAATGCAAATAAGATTGCTACACATATATTTACTTTGTGTTCAGCTTTCCCTCTGAATTTTTTTTTCCATCCCTGTATATCCTTATTCAAGGTCCCTTCCCCCTCCCACCACATCAGGTCATTTTTCTTCTCCACAA
>PVIH01003308.1:0-28134 GCA_004025045.1 Sigmodon hispidus | reverse complement strand
AGATCAGTCTCCACTCCTGGCAAATCCAGTTTTGTCACCCCTCCCTCAAGAGTGAGTCAGGTGTTCCTATAGTTGGAGTGGGTCATTTTCTTTTTCATTTTAGTGTGTAAAGAGATGATAAAACCATGCTCAATCTTGAGTTTGCTATAAAAAAAAAAGAAGATATATCTGGTTGCAGATAGTAATGAATGTTCACTTCACCCAAAGCCTAGAAGGCATACTGGCCCTCATTTAGCTGGGGGAATACAAGTGTAAGAATTTAAATTCTTAGGATTGGGAAAGTAAATGACATAAGGAGAGTCTGGTGATGACTTCCAAGTCTCTAAGGGGCTACCATAGTTATTCCAACTGATTTCTGTACCCCTGCCAGATATCAGAAATGTGTACTTCAGACAGGTGTTAAGTAGTGCTGTCCCATTTATATTATGTGTGAGAAGTTCCCAGCATAGAGTTCATAACAGATAAAAGGTATCTTTTGATATTTGAAATAGTAAATGACATCGTTCCCTTTATCCTTTCTTAGACAAAGGTTGCTCCTCTTTCTATCCAGAGTGGATGTCTCAGTTACTTTTCTCTTGCTGTGATAAAGCACGATGACCAAGGTGACTTCCAGAGGAAATAGTTTATTATGGCCTACAATTCCAGAGGTCCAGAGTCCATCATGGCAAGGCAGAGGCAACAGGCACATCAACAAGTCAAGGGATCATATTTAGAAGCATAAGGCAGAAAGAGAAAGTGAAAATATTGCAAGTTTTAAACTTTCAAAGCTGACTTTCAGTGGCATGCTTCCTCTAATAAGATCACATCTCCCATACCTCCTTGCAAATTGTGTCACCAACAGGAGACCAAGTACTCAAATTCATAAACTTTATGGGGAACATTCTTGTCCTACCAAAGTGGGACAGCAGCTCAGGTGAAACAGGACACTAGTAATAATTACCACACATCTCTGAATGAGTCTGTGTACTTATATACTGCCTTCCAACTACACACCAACTGCCCTAGACACAAAGTAATTTATGACTGTAGCAACTGAAAAGTCTGAAATTTTAAGTTGTTATTTTGAAAATGTATTAAATTCCCATAGGACTTCCTTTGGGGAGTTTTCTCTGGCTATCCAGGGTTTAAATGCTGAGCTTAGGGGCTTTGTTGCATCACTGTTAGCTTATTGACACATTGATACTAAAAATCCCATTTTTTCTTCATTGAAGTTTTCATCTATTCAAGCTTGCAGCACCTCTTCCTGCCTGCCTGTGTGAATAGATAGATCTACAAACATGCCAGCTCCCTCTAACTACAACGTCTGGTCAGCTAGCCTTGTAATGAACTAAGATCTCTGGGCCTTTGCATCCCTTCAAGAAAATGATGACCCAAGCTTACAGTATTTCCCCTTACTTTCATTCATTGAAAAATCTGTCTTCCCACTGAAACATTTTCTGATTATTCCTCAAATATAATACTATTGTCTCCTTGCATAGGATCTTGAGACAATGCATTTGACCTCCACTAGAGGTAGCATCTATGTTCCAGCAATGTATGTTTGCACAATATACGTCTATGTCTATCTAAATATTTTCAACTACAACTTTATTGAAGATAATGAACAAATCTTATATCTGTTGTTTTGCTTAATTTCTTCTTTCCTATAACAACATGGAAGTTACTTATGGCAAGAATCTATTGAAAAGCATTTCTAGCTCACATGTTCCCATTTTCTAGAAAAAAAATACCCTTCTGTCTACAGTGATAAAGGCCAAAGCTATAACCCTAGTTGATAACCAAGTACCTAATGCTGATTTTCTCCAGGATGAAACTTGACCCAGGGTGGACCAATCAGATTCTAATTTTCTACAACAACGTGGGCCCAGCAACGGGAGTTGCCTCTGTGATGATTGCGCTCACTGAATCAATTTAAAAACAGAGATGATTTGGACATCTTTTAATTCTAGAAAAGTACATATACCATGAAAATAAGAAGGAAAATGCTAGTCTTCCTAAATAGAAATGAGAGCCATGTACTGTGAGGTTGGAGATAATTTCAAATCTCGTGTCCTTTTACACAGAAACTTCCAGGCAATCTCTTCCAGATGGAATACATTTTTATCCTCTTTATAATACTTAGCAAGATTTACAATTAATTTTTAAAAATAGAAAACATTCGTTGTGTTTTGCTTTGCTTGAGGCAGGGCCTCATGCAGTCTAGCCTGACCTTGACCTTTTGAGTCTTCTTGCCATCACCTTCCCAGTATTGGGATTACAGGCTTAGGTCAGCACACCTGGTTTATGCTATACTGTTCATCAGACTGATGGCTTTGTGCATCCTGGGTAAACATTCTACCATCTGAGCCACTCGCCCAGTCCTTCTGTTAAGTTATTGACTCATTTGGCTGTACTGTTCTCCTCTTCTAGAACGAACTATCACAGCAATGTCCTTGCTATACTCACCGCTGTGTCACTAGACCCTGAAAAACCTACTCAGTCTGTGTAATTACAATCCATGTTATGTACTGAACTTGAGTTCTGGAATACATCATAGTTAATCTGGTTTCTTAGTTAATGAGACTGTTGAGTGCGAGGATTGACTATGTTGATGGAATCCAACTGGCAGCAGGCCAATCTCCTCAGGGGTTTCCAGGGCAAGCAGGGATTACACACTGGTTTGGGACAGGAGGGAAGGGTCAAAGTGACAGGAAAGAGGTGTCAGAGCAGATACTGGGAGGAAGTCAGAAGTCCATCTCTCCAGTGGTGAGTTTGTTCTTTGTTGCCCTTGTGCACAAACACAGTAAGAAGTAGCTGCGAACAGCCAGGCAGCCCAAGAAAGGGGTGGAAGAAAGCTGAAGGTCACCAAAGACTCAGGGCCTCTCACAGCAAGTGCAAACCTGTCAGCTATAAATCATGATATTTATGGGGTTTCAGTATTTACACTCTAATTAAAATATCATAAAGGAAGCACATGTTCAGGTTCCAGAAAGCAAAACCCCAAACTTCTATAGCAGCATCTGTTAATCAGTGACTTCTGTTGACGTGCTGCCAAGACTGGGAGCTTACTCAGCCACAAACTGCAAAGAGATGGGGGAGAAAGTGCACTTTAGCAACAGTGACCTTTGGGGGCAGTGGTCCAAACCTTTCGATTTGTGGCTCAGTCTCCATTAGGGCTTGAGGAAATATTTTAGATATGCCAAACTGGCAATTGGCGTTTTAAAAATTCTCTTGTGGAATGGAAGCCCACTCACCGTGGCACAAATATGGAGGTGAAACTGGGTTTCAGGTAGACCCAGAGTTTACGATGGAGAGTAACAACTGGATATGCCAGACTGAACTGACTCACTTTGGGACTCCTTGCCCTCTCTGTGGAATGCATGGAGTGGGGGCTGAGGGCTGGGGTCAGGGATGGGGGCAGTAGAGGGTATGAGAAAAAACTCTTTAAATAAAAGGTTACAAAAAAGATGGAGAGTGAAATATCTATCGTATTCAAAATGCTGGGCAAAGTTGAAATTTACCTCAATCCTTGGGCTACTCCTGCGCTCTTGGTTCTTGTCTCCACTACTCATCTGTTGCTGTTGACAGCAAGGGTAACCCAGCCTGCCCACCTGTACCATGAGCCCATTAAAGACACAACTCAGAAGCTGCTTTTGGCTCTAGAAGCTTATTCTGTGATCTAGCACCCTTTTTAGTGTTTGTTAAGCTTTATATGGGTGTATATTCCCCACATTGGACCACCATGAAGTGTAGCAAGAAACTCACAGCCAGATATTGGGGAAAGGCTGAAATATCAAAGAGAAACACCAGTCAAATCTCACCCAGATATCTTCCACCTTCCTCAGTCTTGCTCCTGGTCATTTCTCAAACCTGCTGGTTTTCTAAGCCTGCCTTAAATCTCTTCTTCGTCCAGCTGTATCCCATCCAGATTAAGATTAAAGGCATGAGCTACTCTATTTTGGTAATTAGCCTTGAACTCACCAACTCACAGAAAGATCTCTGTCTGTCTCTGGAGTTACAGGATTACAGGCATAGGCCCCAACTTTCCCTGTGCTGGTATTATCGGTGTGTGTCATCTCTGTCTGACTGTTTGGCCTTGAACTCACAGAGATCCTCTGGATCCCTTGCTGGGGAAAAAGTGTGAGTTACCATTGGGATGTTATCCCTTGAACTCCCAGAGATCCAGAATGATCTCCCAAATGATGGGAGTAATGGAGTGTGCTACCTCTGCCTAGTTTGACAGTGGGTTGATCTCTTGATATTCCAGGTTTTATTAAATATGTAACACAGCACCATACTTCATTCTTCTTAAGTTGTATTCATTGTCTTAACAAACACACAGGCTTATTTAAGTGCAGTGGAATTCTCCCTGGGATGAGAATTATAGATCCACTTATTTCCCAATTCAACATAAAGATAACCACAAAAGTAGCCCAAGTTTTCAGTACCAGGCTGATGGCTCAGACCTTTGCTGCTGTATGAAACCTTTGCTATCCTTACAAGATAACCTGAGGAGTCACTGGGCTGAATGGGGCTTCAGGTTAAACATAACAGTGAAACAACCGATTCTGATCAGGCTGATTCTGCTGATTCATTTGGAGGAATATGCTCTTAGCTTGAAAAACAAACACTTAGGTTGCCTTTATAGAATTGGAAACAAAAGGTAGGCTGTAATCAGTGCATCTAATATTGTCAGATCATTAGTGTGAAATAAAGCCTTAGAAGTTTGAAATGAATTTCAATATTGAAAGAACATTTTTGATTTTTTTTTTCTTCTCATTGACATAATAGAACGAAAATGCAGTTCCTGTTCTTCCATCAACCCTGGGATTCATAAACTGTGGCTGAAGAGCCAGAACGTCTCTCTGGGCCTCAGTCAACTGGCCTATTTCATGGCTGGACAAGCATAGGCTCATCTGTGTCATTTATATCCTTGACTGAGTTATAAGTATCTAACAGTTGGGACATAAAGTAAATGTGGTGCTGACAGAACAAGCTTTAAAACTGGATTGCCCTCTAGAAAGGGTATCCTTAGCCCCAAGTGAGATGAGTAGTTGAGTAATGACCAATGAGTGTCCTCACCCCAGACAGCACTGTGATTTGATTGGGGATGGAGGCTTGTTTCCTAGGATCCATCTCCATCCAGACACATTCTAGGCCTTGGTAAGATCTAAATGTGAGCAGTAGTGCACACTATTATTGAGAGACACATTATTGTAGTCAAGCATCACATGGCCCTCAATCTCTCATGCTGGGTTTGACCCCTCCTACCCTCCCATTGTTTTGTTCTTTTAACTTTCCATACAAACCACAGTTCTGGCTCTTCTCACAATGCACCAGAGGACAGAGGGTTCTGGAGCAGGTCTGCTACCACTGCTATGACCTCACTATGCAGACCAAAAGTCAGCTCTTATGCAAAAGCATGGCCTTGGATCTGGAGAGTCTCCCCAGCATCGTACATTACAAGACTCCAACTGAATCCCATTTACTCCTGTACGATATTCACAGATACGTATGCACGAGGGCAATTTAGAGTGCAAATTATGAATGCTATTAATAAATTATATAACATGAATTACATAAATAGAAGTTGAAGTTCAATTATAAGTAGAGACTTTATAGTGTCTTACACAAATATACTTGTACTACTAATAGAAAGTTTGTTTCTATGATAATGGAACTCCGAAAAGATTCTGTATGACATGTTAACTGGATTATCAACATAACACCAGTTCAGGCTTTTTCAGCTCAGACATTGCATGATTGACATTTGAGGCTTTGAGTAAGTGCTGCTCCATACCCTGGAGGGTAGTTAGCAGCATTCCTGGCTTCTAACCACCAGATCCAAGCCACCTTTATTACCTATCCTCCACAGCGACAGCTGAAAATGTGCCTAGACATCACAGAATACTTCTTACAGAAGATTATTTCAGCAAGAAACTGATAGCCCCATTTTATGAATGAGGAAACCAAGACATTTTAGAGTTATTTGTTAAAGTTTGGACCGCTGTCAAGGGCAAGGCTCAGGATTATTGTCCTTTTTGTAGTGCCTTTATATACCCCAGAATCCTAATATCATGTAAATCTAGTCACTGTCTTCTCTGTGGTCATGGTCTTCAGTTGCTAGTGGGAGAGTAGATTTAGATTTCTGCTTCCTCAGATCACATTTGCAGATCTCTTTGAGCTGGGCACCATGAGCTGGCTTTAATGCTTCTTTTATCCAAGGTGAGATGCAGCTTAATGTTGTCAGACCCAGTGAACGTTTTTAACAAACTGAGTGGGTGTGGAGTGCCTTTTCTATCCCTCCATGTTCGATAAGGTCACTGAATTAATCTGGTCACCCACCTTGGTGCTCAGAGACTTGTGTTCTCAGCCTTCAGTGTTGTTTTACTTAGGTAGGAAGGAGTCAAGGAGCTGGTACGTGCCAAGTGCCAGGAAAATTGGAAGGCTTCACTCTTCCCCAGGGCTTCTTATTCATGTGCTCACTTGAAAGAACATAAAACTTGAGGTTGGAACTCACTATTTGGAGCTCATACAGTAAAAAAACATCAAGAATTTGAGTTGTCTAGGTGTGCCACATCTGCACTGTGCTGCACTCTGGACAAACAGATGAAGCTCGCTCAAAGCATCCACCCCTACATGACAGTGCTAACTCCTTGTAGAACTTTTAGAACTATAGTGGATGGATTAGGGACTAGAAGATTTCATGTCCCTCAAAACAGAAACTTTTATTTATCTTCATATTCTGTATATTCACATCAATGGCATGCATTTGTTATTTCAAACCCATTTCCCCCAGCTTACCAATATAATGGTATTCATTTTAGGCCCATCAGCTAAAAGTATAAATTACCTCCTTAGTCTTAACAATAGACTGAAATGGTCTGTCATTGCCTTTGATAAGTGAATACTCAGAGTAGGAACCTGCCCTTCATCACAGACCCTTGCCCTGCTTCTACATCCTCAACTTATAAAGCAAAGACCTTATTTGCAAGGTTAACTAATTTTGTTGAAGTCTCCCCAGTCAACCGAACCTTGACCAGTGACTTTGCCTGAAACACAGCTATGACTATCTAATAAATATTAATGTTCATTTGCTGAGGTTAAGAATTTGCTTTAAATGTTATCTATGTATTTTTAAGCAGTTTGATAAATGTGTCAGTGATTAATGGAAGAGACAGTGGAGAGAAAAGCTAGGGAGAGGAGAGACCAAGCATGATTGAATCCTGATGATTCTGTGTCTCAGCCCTTTAGATATCCACTCTTTGTTATGTGAAGCTGCTGTGGTCTCATTGCTACTTACCTTTGATATACAGCATTGTCATTTACAAGATTTTCCACGAAAAGCATGTGACAGGCATTGAAGCCAAGGCATTTTATTCCAGTGGCCAGCATCGTCATGACATTTACCAGGATCCAACTTCTCAATAATACTGGAGTGGACTTTCCATTTTAACCTGACCCATTCACAACCTGAAGCCCATAGAAAATTCTAGCATTGCCTATTCCATTTAAGACTTCAAGCTAAGTCTCTGACTGTGCAGAAACATGGATTTTAGTGAATAAGCAAACATAAGGGATGAGTCCCAGAGATGACAGTGTGAGAACAGAGGTCATTGGTATGAAGGGTTTATCCTAAGCTAGGGAAAAAAACGCAAGCTGCTGGTAGAGACTTGGTCCTGTGTATTCTTCTTTGCTCTCATTCCAAGCAGTTATCTAGGGATTTCTGCTTTGATGGTTCCAAGTGTGGGTTTTGCATGCTGTTTGAGAGCAATTCCTTTCAGAAACCTTCTTTGCTGCTTTGGTCTTCTGCAAGTGTAAGCATCTTGTGGCTTTTAGTGGAAGAGAACAAAAGCAGAAAAGAATCTTCCAAGTCTTGATACTGGCTCTGATTAAACTATGGATACTTGGTACAGGAAACGGAGCTTTTGCTCCGTTTCTCACTAGTGCCTTCTACCCATGGCTAGATTTTTTTTTAAAGGGTTTCCTGAAGGGTATGACAGAAGGAAAGGGTTAGGTGTTGAGATGAACAGCTTGGATTCTGAAGTTGGTCCCACTTGGTTCAGGCCTTACTTACCACTGTGGAGATGCTGGGTTTTGTTCCTCGTAACTTTCTGTGCCTCGATTACCAAAGGGAAAACAGCCATAGTAAATCTTATTCACTATGTGTGAACATTAAGTGAGTTAATTTATCAGAAATGCTTATAACAATGTGTGATACATATTCTTCTATAAATATACACTACCATTAATGTTTAAAAGCAATCAACAGCCTTCTGCTCAACACTGGCATGGAGTCAGCAGTAGTTCTTGCCTTTCAGAACCTCATACTGTTGCACAGGTGAAAGCTGTGCCTCTGTGTCTTTATTTTCAGTATCTCACTACCTTCTTGGGGTCCTCTATTCCATGTGATCCTAAAGTTGAATTTCTCAGCATTCTTGGAATAGCAAAATAGTTACACTAAGTGTTTACACTTAGTTTGATATGTTTAACTATTATTACGAATTTTTCACTAATCTACTAGTAATGGACCAGTTCCTCATATAAAGCAAATTTAGAGTATCACTAAATATACTTATGGGCAGTGCCAATGTGATTATAGAGAGAACTGGGAACCCAGATTAATACAATCTGCGAAATGAGCATTAAATGGGACTGGGACAGCTTTTCTTTCTTTAGGAAGGAGAGAGATAAGTAAGTGTGAGATAGGAAATAAAGGTTATACACATTGGAATCCAAGGTGAGACAGAGGGAAAGAGAGGACACTTTTGAACGAATGGTACTGGGGAAGTGTTAGACAGAGAGGCAGAAACAGGAAGTTAGAATCAGTAGTAGTTTTAATGCAACATCCTCCATAAATCTTGGGCATTTGAGTACTTAGTTCCTAACTATTTGTTCTGTTTGGAAAAACACTGCTGACATGACTTTGCTGGAGAAAATGTCACTTGGGATGCATGCTGAGATTTCAAAAGCCACATGCCATTCCCAGTCAACTCCCCCTACATCATGTTTGCAATTTGAGATGCGAGTTTTGATTTGCTGTGTTATCCACTTCCTTCCCACTACCTCCCCATCACCACCATGAGACTCTTATCCCTCTGGAACTATAAGCTAACTAAACCCTTTCCAGTAGAAGTGGCCTTAGTCATGATGTTTTGTCACAAGAACAGAAAAGTAGCTAAGATGAACTACTATATCATAAACAATATATTAATTGAAATGAATCAAAGACCCAGATGTTAACTCAACACCACAAAACTTCTAGAAGACAAGCTGAGAGAAAAGAGTCATGATAATGTCTTAGCTGTAAGACTGACAAAGAAGCAAAACCAAGCAGATGACTGGAATCACATGGAATTTCAGCTATTTCTGTGCATCAGAAGATAGTGAGCAGAGGGAAGGAAGAAAGAACTGTGGAAGTGGGGAAGCACAAAGCATAACTTCAATGGTGGGTTGAAACTGAGAGTGGACAGATCTAGGGTAAAAGCACGAACACCACAATTTAACGTGGGCAAAAGTACTGATGAAGATTTGCTGAGAATGCTATACAAATGACTGATAGTGATCTAGAGAGACATTCTGCAACTCTAATAGGGAAATGCACATCACAGCACAGTAGGGTATAGCTTCACATACACTCACTAGGATTCAAGTGCTAGGAGAGATCTAGACTCAGAGGATGGATGAAGATATAAAGAATGGAATGCTTGCGCATCATTGGTGGAATCATAAAATGATCCAATGGCAATGGAAAACTCCAGCTTCTAAAAAAGTAAAGATTAATGGCATATTATCCAGCAATTCAGCTGCTGAGTACAGATGTAAAAGAACTGAAAATAAGACCTAGAAGATATTTTTGTCAGTCATGTTTACATCAGAATTGGTCCCAACAGTGAAAAGGTAGAACCAACCTAAACGTCCATCAAAATCTGCATGAATGATAAATTCTGAGTTGTACATGTAGTGGAATACCATTTCTTCTTTACTAAAAAATTAATGTTGTCACAAACTACAGCATGGATGAACCATGAGGATGCTGTTTCAGCTAAAACATCACAAAAAGGCAAACCATTTTATCCTACTTGACAAGTTACTTAAAACTGTCAACATTTCTAACAATAAGCTAGAATGGAGGTTTCTAGGCCTAGGAGGGAAGAAGAGATGAAGAGATATGAGTATGTAGAAGTTCAAGATACTGGTTGTGCAATGTGAATATACTCATCCACACTGCTCATTTGTTTAGTCAAGACAGTGAACCAGAGCAGAGGAAAGAAAATGGCAACATCAGCAACAAAAATCCAAGCCACTTCAGTGAGGTCTGTAGTTACAGAAAGGCAGTCCCCAAAGCAGGCCAAGTAGGCTTGACTTTATACTTAAGAATGGTGGATAGTCAGCTTTCCCCAGATTTAGGGGCTTTCTCCTTCTGGGCCACATCAATAATGGCAGAAGCAATGGCTGTGTCTGCTCATTGCAGTGAACAATGGGAGTTGAGTCTTTTACAGAGGATGAGGAATGTGTGAGTGATGTACAGGCCTGCAGGAAGCATGTGTCCTGTGCTTCCACGGTAGAGTCGGGGACCCCGGCACTGTTGAGCATGTGAGCCTAACCCCAGCTGAACAAAATGTTCTCATCCACCAGATGGGAGCACTTATTTTTGCCTCACCTTTAGCAGAGCTGCTCTAATAGTATATTATATATAAAGCACTTACCTTTTACAAAGCTGTAATAATAATAAAATATAGAGTATATAAATTACAATAATTTATGTATATAATAATATAGTAAACAGTATCAATACTTATGAGATTGTTTTGTAAATTATAGAGTGTGACAAATGTGGAGAAACAACTTGAGAAAACTCATCAGACTAAATTTAGTGATGGGTGATGAATCTAAAGACTGGCAAATCTAAACTATTCTTCGCTAAGTAAAATTATCTTCCACAGCAAGATACGGAGGACCAAAATATCTGATACTGAGAGTTCAGTGTTCATTTGATCCCATCTACTGGGGAACTTTGTTTACTCAACAACTTAAGAGTGGGTGTTAGGAATTGGCAAAACAGTCAGCCAACATCTCTGGGCCCATTTTCTTATCTGCAAGACTAGAGGTGGCTAAGATGCAGTTTAAGGTGCCAGCATTCCTGTCCCTGCTGCTGGAGCAAATGTGTCTCTATGAGCATGAGAGCAGCATCCACTTCTTGTGGAAGATGGATTTGTGTGAAAGGCAGACTCACGTATGTGAAGTTCAACTCCAAAGCCCTGAATTTAACTACAGTGATGGCAGAACCATTCACTTTTACTTTATGTCCTGCTTTTCTGCTCCTGTTCTTCCTTTTTTTCTTCTTCTTTCTCTTCTATGGATCTCATTTTGTTTTTGATGTTGACTGTTTTATTTGTTTTGTTATGGTTTCATGGCTAAGAATCAAATCCAGGGTTGTGAACATGAAGCATTTAAACTTGAAGTCTGTGCCTATTAAAGCAAAGACAGAGCCTCATGAACTACACTTTAATATTGACAGAAATTTTATATGAGTGAATATTACTACTGATAAATACATATTACTAGCTAACACACAAAAATGAATTGTCAAAGCTGGCAACTGTCAACTAGATCACAATTTTTACCTATATAGTAGAGCTTTGTATCCATGAGCATATTGTGGATTCTGATATTTGGAATGATGAATGAGAACTCTTATTTTTTTTCATTTAATTGCCAGGAAATATTTCTGCAATGGCTAATATGCTATAGTCTTTTACTTTTAAGGATAATCCAAAGAAATACATTCTTGTCAAATCTCATGATAGAAATATTCTCAAAATAACCTCCATCAGTCACGTCAGCTGTGTAGTCCCGCTCAAGGTATCTTAGTGTTCAGGTGAATTGACCAAACTCATCTAGGCAATGTCAAGTTTCCATTTAGAGCTAGCTGTGAATCTATTAGATCTTTGTGTGAACTTTTATGCCACAGATATTTGTAATATGATCTTGAGCAGTTTATCTAACTGCTGTTAAAACCAGAGCTCTTACACCTGTAAAAACGAGGCTGTCAGCCACTTCCTGCAAGTGTCATGAATCTGTGATCTGCTAAGTATCATGTCTGACAGAGTAAACACAAGAGCAATAGTTGCATTCTTTTTAGCAAACAAAGGAATGGAACAAGGACTTGGGCGTGAGTTCCAGCAGAGCTACAAATGTGGCCCTACACATTTGTACAGAGCAGTGTCATTTCACAATACCAAAGAGGTGGACACCTCTAGAAACCCTCTTCTAGGTTCCTTTCACTTTTAAACACTGTGGTGATGAGGCCAGAGAAATGACTCAGCATTTAATAACATTCGCTGCTCTTGCAGAAAAGCCCAGGTCAGTTCCACATCATGAAATTTATAACTGCTTGTAACTCTAGCACCAAAAGATTTCAATGCCCTCTTTTGACCTCTGTGATACACACACACACACACACACACACACACACACACACACACACACACAATCATTTCTTAAAAAGCTGCTATAGTTTCATTTTCTATATTGCACAATATTAATATTAAAAAATAGATAAGAACATCTCTTAGACAAATTGGTCAATTTTAAGAAAGTTTAACTTAAATAAATTATTTTATCTGTTTGTGAATATGCATTGAGCAAGCTATCAAGTCATCATTGAAACTCATCTTAGATTTTTCTATTGAAAAGCACCATAAATACATGTTCCATTGAAGGAAAATACAGTCTGTTAAAAATTGCTCTTAATCAAATAGTGGTCTTAGTTAAGGTTTCTATTGTTGGTGAAGAGACACCATGACTATGGCAACTTATAAAAAAATATCCTTTATTGGGGCTGGCTTATAGATTCAGAAGTTTAGTCCATTACAGTCAGGGTAGGCAGAATGGCAGCATACAGGGAGACACAGTGTTGGAGACTTCTACACCTGGATTGGCAGGCAGCCAAAGAGAGAGAGAATCACTAGGCTTGGATTGAGCTTTTGAAACCTCAAAGCCCAACTGCAGTGACACACTTCCTCCAATAAGGCCTCACCTACTCCAACAAGGCCATCTCCAACAGTGTCACTCCCTATGAGCCTATGGGGGCCATTTTCATTCTACTTCCCAAATCGCCATGCTTTTAAACATTAATCTTATTCCCGAAACTATACCTCTAGTATTCCAATTCAGGCTGACTTGCTTGCTGCCATTGACATAAATTCGAATATTTTTTACTCAGATTTCTGAGAAGCCATTGACTTCCATCTAGCATTTACGAAAATCCAGTTGGTAAAATAATCTGGCAATACCCCAGAGAAAGGACACATGAAAGGGGACACCCTCACACGCATGCCTGTGCATTTTCTTGGGTGCATGTACAAACCGTCTTTGGAAACTCAAATCTCATGGAGGAAAGGCCTTTGCTTTCCCGGGAGCCACGTTTGCAGTCATCTCTGTCCAGTGTTCCCAGGGTGCACTCACAGCACGGCTGAGCCTCTGACCATTTGCTCTGAGACTAACAAAAGTCCCACAACTTGCTGTCGGGAGTGTCTCCCGACTGCGGCAGTTCGTTCTCGCTTTTAATGAAATTCCTTTCTATTTCTCCAGGTATGACTCCCCTTGGACCGGCAGGGCATATTTTCTCCTTGAGTTAGGACAGCTTATGACAAATAATGATGGGGAATCGATAGACAGGAGGGAAATATTGGGTGAGAGGCTGAATGAATCTCTGAGATAAATTATTGACCATAGCCATGGCCACTTCTCTCCTCACTTCTGTGTTCGTATTCCATCTCACTAACAACCTGAAAGAAAATCAAATATTTTGTTTGGGGGCTTCACTAATATCAGCAACTTTTACTATCTTAATGGCATTTTTATTGATCTCAGCTTTAATGGGAGCTGTATATATTTGATGTTGGTCATTTAAAGTAGAGGTGAGTAATAGACTTCCCCACTGAGGATCATAAAGCAGCCCCTTGTCTGGCAAGCATGGGAAGCAAATAGAAGACAGCATTTAATCTACTGTTCTCCTGCAGTTATCAGGGGCTGAGATGGAAAAAATTAAAATGTAAAGGTTGGAGCTTTCTCACCCTCATTCTCCATACCCCTCCTATTCTGTCCCCCTTCACTCCTTCTCAGGCTGACTCCTAGGCATACTGGTCATCAGCAGACTAACAAAAGGCCATTGGCGCAATGACCTTGGCAGTGGCATCACGCACTGGAGGAAAGAAATGAAGCCATTAGACTGAGGCAGGAGAACAGGTTATAAATCAAGCCATTTCCAATAAGCTGCTGTAATGGCCATCCATCATTGCCAGCCCGGCACACAGCAGACCATGGAGACACTGAAGCTGCTAAAGCTGAGACATAAACAATAATAATTCGGGCTTGATGCTCAGCCCTTCAGGAAATTTAGGGACATTTGCTTTTCTTTTGTTTGTCAGAGTTGATATTTAAACCTTAAGTTGTAATAAATAGAAGCTAGGCGACACACTAGGATAGTTGCTAACATTGCTTTCTGGGTGCGATTCAAGAGGAAATTTTCAAAAAAGGTTAAATTTAAAAATAGCTACTATTTCTGGGTTAAACAAAAAACAGCTATCCTCCCCTCAGTCAAGGAAACAAATGAAGCATTGCAATTTATAAAATGATGAACTTGGTCTTCTGCATTGGAGAATTAAGGCATTTTTAAAGTAAAATATAATAATCTAATTGTGAAGGTTTGTGTGTGTGTGTGTGTGTGTGTGTGTGTGTGTTATAAAAGAAAATTAGAGAGATGATTCAAATTTGTATTTGTAGCCAGATTCTCTGTGGCTCATGACCATCATATACAGAGACTTCCTTTCTCTGATTATCATGATGAACAGCTGATACTGTGTATTTCCTTATGGCAAAGATTTCACAATAATGTGGTCACATTTGAAGCCTATTCCAGTCTACTTACTGTGACTGGGTGTGGGGTTGAGGATAGAATACTGGGAGAAGCTATTATTCTAGTATGTGTGATTTTCTTCTGAAAGTCATTTAGATGATTTTCTTGGGTCGTTAGATTTTATTCAGAGCCATAGCTGTCAGAGATCACCACATGACCCATGTCCCTAGATTTTTCTCTGACACAATGCTCTTAGCCATCTCTATCTTGACTTGACTAGATAAAAATTTTCAGTCCATCTTTCTTATGTTATACAATGTTCTCCACCACAAACAATAACCACAGTTTTCAAAATATATTTCATATCATTAATAGCAGCTGGTAGGGGTGGGTGGCCTTAGAATTCACAAGATGATCCTGATGGGTTACTATGCTGTTTCCAACAGTTCCGTGATATACTACAGTGAACTTATTTGCTATCAAAGTCAAAATCAATTATGATAAGCATAATTGAGAGACATGTTGTGATGACCACAGAATGTTCCAAAAACAGTTCTTGGAACCATGTGACAGGATTGTCACTCTGTTAACCGGTCACTGTGCTTTTCACCCTTCAAATGCATGAAGGTTAACAGTGTGCTGTGCACTATCATGAAGAAAAACCTAGAGGACAAAATGAAGTCAAAGTACAGTATTGAGAGAAAAGACAAGATTATGATTATACTAGGTCTCAAAAGAAAGAAATCTCCTATAGTCAGGAAAGACAAGTTAGGGTATTTTACATTCTTTAGTCCTAAATTTAAAATCCAAAACAGAGGAAAATATATACATACATATTTGTGCTTTGTTAAACCATCGACTTCAAAAAGGAACATTTTATTTATATTTTTAAAAACAGTAAGGTGAGATGCTGGGCTCTCCAGCAGATCAATCCAGGCAATAACTATTTTTCTTTCTGATTGAAAAGCTGGACTGCCAATTGTGTTTGGGATCTGATTGAAATAGCCGAAGAAGCTGAGAATGCTTAGTCAGATCCATTTAGAGACAAGACATTTTGATTGTTGGTGTTAGGACATTTATCTACAATGAATCCATCTCTTCTTACAAAAGATTTTGAGATAACTTTTGGTTTCTCTGACACATGTATTTTACTGCCAGGTGGGGGACCTACAATTGAATTTCTCCCTTTTGTGTAATGGAATCATATCAAATTTGCTCCCTTAGTTAAACAAGGGAGTCTAACAGGGTTTGCCTCTGACTTTTCACAACGTTGGTATGAAATTTTAATGGTCTGTCTAAATATTCCCATAATTAAGCATCCAAGGAATTTTTAATACAAATGTAATAGATTTGTTTTCTCATGAGCTGCTATTTAAACAGTCATTTATGATAAATATTTATAAGTGTTTATAAATAAAATATTAATTGCCTAAAATGACATTTTAATGTGGTACTCGCTACCAGTGAAATGTTGTGAGTGAGAGGCTACCTCACAAAATGTTCTGGAGTGTCTGGTGCTACATCAGCACCACTGTGGTAGCCTGAGGAGCAAAGATAGCTGAGGAGTTTTCTCAGGGCTGCTGTTGGACAGAGGTAGAGCTGATCCAGATGCATCATACTATGAACAACTCTGCAACCCCTTCCTCCTACTTGACTTACTTATACTCTAGAGCCTAGAGAGCCAAACACAACCAGAACTGAGAAAGTCTAGACTCTTTTCAACCCTTTCAAGATGAAACATTCCATCTTCCTGTTGGTGTGTAAGCCCCTCTGTGCCTCTGGCCTCTGGATGTGAGACTTTTCAGAAGAGGAAGGACAAAGACTTGACTGTGGTCCAAGCTCTCACTGCTTCAGCAACTTGTTCTCTGCCAAGGCCAAATTTGATTACGAAATAGCAGATAAGGAGACAGGAAGAAAGGACTGTAAACAGGCTCTCTTCAGCTTTGTTTTGGATAAGAAAAAAATGAGTCATAGCCTGTTAGCTCTTTTGAAATTGAATATCTATCTATTCACCTGCCCAGGAGCAAACCAAACCTCTGTGGGCCTCAATATCTCCATCTGTGAGTCATGAAAATAAATGTGTGCCATTTACATATTTTAGGGACACTAATGAGAGCAACAGTTTGTTTTTATTTATTCATTAATTGATGCAATTTATAAACTTCCACCATCTGCTACAAAAATTCAATTAACTAATTGTTTTATCCCAGTGTTACAAACACAACAGTTTATAGAAACTCAAATATGGTGAGGCGGCAGGGTGTGTGTTGAGTGAGGTGGGATGCTTTCCTTGAAAGAATGCATTATACATTGCACACGTCTGTAAGTAAATTCAGATGCCATGATCTTCATGCTATTTAAATGGAATTGCACTCAGTGAGCAATGGCAGATTTTGGATATTGGCTTTGCTGTTGTGTGTATAGCCAGGTGCATCGAATACAACCTGGTATATTGAATAGAATTTTTAGTATCAGCCTCAGTGTCCACATTTAGAAAACTAGGAAGCCGACTAACTGCAGATGCTGATATGAAGATTGGCGCACTTCCCATCTATTAACATCTTTGATACTTAGAAGTTTCTGTGGATACATTTAATGTTTTCCTTCAAAGTGGCATAGAAAAAAGATTGAACATAGATAGATGGTAAGAACCACAGATTGAGCATGAAGATGAGGCTGAAAAGAGACAAAAGCTGCTATCATGTAAAAAGCACATGAGGATTTATATCTAAGGGCTGTTTTCCTTGATCTTTCAGATAACATTGTTTTTACAACATGTTTCCAGTGCATTTTGTAAGCAGATCCTTTTCCAAAATGATTTCAGCTCAGAACTTTGCTCCTTTGTCATTTCTAAATTGTTCTGTTATCCTTGAACCATGTCTTTATCAGGGTGCTCTGAACAAAAACAAAAAACAAACAAAAAAAATCAAGCCTTTATTTTTTTATTGCCCATGAAAGGTTTCTTATTTCCTCTGTAAGCATGGATGCATTCATTGTCAGGGATGTAGGTCAGTTGGAAGTCTGTGTCATTGAGAAGGGCAATGGAAAAGGTAGACATGCTCCATGTTGATTTAACAACGTCAGTGGTGCTGTGGTTGAGAATGCTGGCATTTGAGTATGTGAAAATGTTTCTGGCTGATGCTAAACCTTATTATTTACAATTCATTACTTATGAGTCAAGTCCCAGGATTCAATATGCACTTTACAATTTCATTGTATAAGTTTCATAAAAGGAGGCAATAAACATACAGATACCTGTTGCACAGTCCCCAGAAGCCAATCCTCTGTGTAGTGCTCTATGAAATTCTATTTTGATTAGGTTGTTACAACTGGGACAGAACTGCAAATAGTGTTTGGCAATGGGAAAATGTGGGTCTGTATAATGCTAAGATTAAAGTCTGTTCAATAATACAAGCATGTCATCTGGGACAAGTCCTGTATTTATAGCAGAAAGGCCACAGACTAAGGATTCATCACTTGGGTTCAAGAGAGGTATTGCCAATTACTTTGGGACCTTTTTGTGATAACACTAGATGGACCACAAAGAAAGCACCATATTTGATCTATTTCCTGCTTGAGTGAATGTAGAATGAGTAAACACAATGAAAATTCATCCCATCTGGATGGAGGAGTTGATGAATCCCTGCCACAGATCCTTCCCTTGTCTCTTTCTTTGATCCTGTGATGTCACAGCCTAATTAATAATACAATTTCCTCGAATGTGTCATAACCTGAAACTTACATAACTCTTTCAATTGACAAAGTATGTGTCTTAGGCTACCAGAGAGGAGAAGAGGAAGGGGGTAAAAATAATGGAATCTTTAGTTGGCAGCTTTGAGTTAAGGACTGTGTCCTAATGTCTTACATGTCTTTGTTCCTGCAGCAGAGTAACTTCTGCAATTAACAAGTTTCTCAAGTGGTTGTTTATGAAAAAAAAAAAAAAAAAAGAATGAGAGACTTTATGTGAAACAACCACACAACAAAAACATCCACCAGATCATGCACAGGCTATTTTAATAGGCCACTTTATCCCACAGGTACAGTAATCATAATTGATAAATCTTGTATGTGACCACAGGTAAGAACAGCCGATGGGTCTTTGCCAACAGTGACACAGTCAACCAATTGCCAGTGGAGTTTGCCAAGGCAGGTCATCATGATGCAGCTGATCTTCTGGTTATAAAACTAAAAATATGACACTGATATTTTCCAGTTGTAACCTGGTAGCTAATCTTCAACTAACTTTTAGTTAACAAAGAAGTTCATTAATTGTTCCCAGGAACAACCATGTCCAGAAAATGTCTGTGGCCAGTAAGAGAGCAGTAACTTCAACTGAGGCAGCTGAGCATTTCATTTGGACAGCATGGAGTCTATCAGCTTCATTCTTGTTTTATTAACTGTAGCCCACTTTGTAAATTAGCTGTAGCCCTCATTTGAAAGGAGGTGCTGTTTAATTATCAAGGAAACTTTAACATTGATGCTATTTCCCAAAATAGAATTGTGAGTCCTCCAAAGTTAATGATTTTGCTTTTAGGGACCATAATTATGATAAGAGTTGGTCTTTTAAGGGTTGAATAATCAGTTTACACCTTGATGTGATATGGTATGATTACAAATTACATGATGTGCCACATCTATTGTGTAATCACATCTCTTTTGCCTTATAGCTCCTTATGTTTTAGGCCTTTCCTCTTCTAAATCCATAATGTAGTTATCTCAGCCAAACTGGATACAACTGATGACTGATGTTAAACACAGAGGTATGTGTAGGTTAATTCCAGTAGACTCTTCTATGAATATGAAACACACATTATGCTTTTGTTTTTGTTTTTAATTTTGTTTGCTGAGAGGAAACTTCCCTTTGCTTTACAGAACTTTTTGGAATCCATCCTAACCTCACCTCTTTTTATAAACAAGTACTTTTATCTTGATGGAATATAATACAAGAATAGAGAGCTGACAGTGAATGAACATGGCTCACCATTTGTCAGTCGCTGCATTTGAATAGTTAGCCCTGTGGCCTTATACATACACCTGCTTTAAGGTCCCTATAGCGGCTTCTGACTTTCTCCTCCTCATATACAACCCAGTGGACAGCAACTTCCATTGTAGGTATAGATCCTGTCACATTGCTTTCACTTCCCACTAGATACTCTCCTTTTGTTTGCAAGATGTTTTACAGCTTCTAAACAGTGAACTCTGGGGAGAAATATGTGTGATGCATCCTTCCAGCTTATGAGGATAGAGAACTTTATACTGGAACATGGTTTATCAATACATAATTATTGAAGAATGCCAGACATAAGTAATAATAGCTAAAGATTACTATAGCTGTTTTTAGGGTATATATCCATAGATTTTATGCTCTGTCCTTCCTTCCTTCCTTCTTTCCTTCCTTCCTTTCTTTCTTTGTTTTTTTCTGAGACAGGATTTCACTATGTAGCCCTGACTGTCCTGGAACTCACAGTAGATGAGGCTGACCTCAAACTCACAGAGATCCACTTGCCTCTGTTTCCCAAGCACTGGAATTAAAGCCATGTGCCACCATGCCTGACTTCATGTTCTGCATTTTAATAATATTAAAAGACAATGTGATAGCTGTAAATTAGCACACTTTTAGAATAGTCCATCAGTTTCTCTGCTAACTTGTAAAGCTGTTGAATTAAATCTGTAGCCACCTACAGAAAGCTGTGAATGAGTTTTTTGTTTCCGGTGATTGTCTGGTCCATGCTATGCTTTGCTCTTAGTAAACACTGATGGCATGCACATGCTCCACTATGGACATCAATTCCAAGACTTTCCAGATGATTGATCTGTTACTTTGCTCTTCTCTTGCAATAAAAGGTCTATCAAGCAGTTCTTTAAGAGAAGCTTGCTGGGAACTCATTAAATTTGGGGTTTCAGAAAAGCACCAAAAAAGGGGTCTCCCTGAAATCATGCTTTGAATAATAGAACATGATGACAAACTGCATAGAAAATCCTCCACAGCTATGTGAATGGGTCATATCTGGATAGCAGTTATTCAGAAATGGGAGTTCTTGATGTAGGCCTGTATGGGGGCTTATTGCTGTGACAGATAGAAGACTACAGATGGACAATTCTGCAACCTTTTCAAAATTTATGGGGAAAAGGCACTTCAGTTACTCTTTGGAGATTGGCTTAGCTAATATTCTACTATAGTGTGTTGATATTAAATCTATTGTCACAGAAGCTGTCTCAGGTGATTCAACCTATTCCAAGATGTCAGGCTCCCTTTCCTTTGGTTCTGTGTTTAAAATGTAGATAATGTGAATGCCAAAGGTAAAGCTTAGTGGTTAGAGTGCTAACTTGTTATGAACAAGGCCCTGGGTTCAATTCCCATGACCATGTAAACTGGCTGTGATGGCAAAGACCCATCATCCCAATACTCTCCTCATAAAAGCAGAAGGATCAAGAAATCAAGCTCATTCTCAGTTACATAGTGAGTTTGAAGATAGTTGCCTTTATTCAGAAACAAAACAAAACAGAACAGAAGTTCTAGATTATTTGGAAGTAGAGATAATGGAAGAGACAGGCTTTCATGAACATGTTTTCTCACTGATATAGGCCTCTCTCAGAATTTTCACTCAACTACTTCTGGTTAGATAAAGAGGCTTATCTTCTCTGGTAAGCTGGCCTCTACAAGCTTTAATTTTAGTCAGCTCAGACTTCATTGCCTATTTGTCAATGACAAATAGTGTCATTGATTTCTGGTAGAATCCAGTTTTTGGAGAACTGGTCAGAAATCTATTACATGTACCAAATTTGCTAGTTAAATAACAGCTAACAATAATATTGAACATCTCAAGGATCAGGTGAGAGAAAAATTATAGTATTCAAGGGTTAGGATACCCTACCCCTAGCTACAAATGGAGCACATTCTGGAGAAGAATGGTTATTGGTATAGATAAACAGCAGACCTGTTGTCCCCAAGGATCTTTATGTGATCTTTCAATGATACTGCAAATTTTTTATTTAATCCCCTGAACTGCTTGCCTGTAACTAAGTATTTTATAGCAATCAAAACCCCAATAGTCTCACCCACATTTTTAACCTATCCCTTTGCTTGATCCATCCATGACCAAGGATGAGGGCAGGTCCTGAATTGCTACACAAATTAGGAATCACCTCAGGTAGAGGTCTTTTTTGCCTCTGTTTATTAGCAAAAAGAAGCAACCAAGAATTCTATAATCCAAGCAACAGTGTCCCACTGCTTAGGATACACAAGAGAGAATAGGCTTCCATGTAGTGATCTATATTTTGATTCATAGAGATTTAAGTCTAGCCTGACTGTTCAGCTTCCTAGAAAAGGGAGAATCAAGAGAGATAAATCATTCTAAGAGCTTGTGCACTTGGCCAGGAGGAGCTTTCTGTTTTCTTTCTTGGTGAGATTGTGGAACCCTCAGCAGGAGGCTGCAATTCCAAAGTACTTCTAGAATTGTCTTAGCACAGGGATTTGGCTTCTGACTCACATAGTCAGCCCTCTGCTTGGCAAAGGAAGAAAAGTCCCTAGAGGTCAGGTCCACAGAAAAAGAACTGTAAAGCCTTTTCATCTATCCAATGTTTTCACTTTTTACTATTTTATGATAAGTTCATATCCTGTGAAGCGATCACTGTATTCTTCTGAAAGATAAGAAAACTGAGCGAAAGTTTTAAAACAGAACTTCTTAGGAGTATACATATAAGAAGAGAAAGGGCTAAGAATTTAACTGAAAAAAAAACCGACAGTATCATTTCTAAACAAAATTAATTTAACATGTGTTTTGGGATATTTGATCACAATGTGAACCCCAAGATTGCGGTATTTAAATACAGTCAACCACAGGACAAGAAGAAAAAGCAAGAAAGGAATACACTGGAGGTAACCGTAGAGAGTAAGGGGATGTCCAGAGGTCAGAGAGAGAGGCACAGGAAATATTGAGGGGAAACACATTGGTTGGAGGAGCTTGTTTTAGATGGTATAGAAGAGAACTCTCCTTTTGGGACAACAGCAGAGGGGGAAGCTCAGCTGGCAGCTTTCTCAGCCTCTCTGAGCTAGCAGGTTTTCACTCCAGCATCTAACTCCTGAGTCTTTACTGGTGAAATAAAAGGACAGATATTCAGTCAAAAACATTTGCCTCCATCTATGGAGGCAGCTGAGGCAGCAACAGAGGTTGTGGCAGGACATGAAGGCTGTCCCTGCTATGACCTCAGTAGCTATACTCCCCATGGCTGCTATGAAGGTGGGGTCAGCAGGTGAGGCAGTGGTGGCAGGTTCAGGGTTAGCTGCTGTGCCACAGATAAAACAACAAATGTGCAACTTCTTAGACTGACTTTCTTCTTTTTAGGTTCAAATCAAGACAATCTGAAACACTGAGGAAATATGGCCAGAGGTAATTCCAATCCCAAGGGATGCTTCAGAGATAGCACTTAACTGAAATTTCCCAGGACCTTGATAGCCTTGCTTCTGGGTGTCAAATGAACTGCCCAGCTCCTTGGGAGTTATTTTTAAAACAAATATGCTTGTGCTTTATTTGCCCTTAAACAGCTTCTGTCTCTTTACCTGCAGAGGAAAATGCTGCCCAGCATCACCTTTTCACTCAGGCCCTCATTCATTTGGCTAGCAGATTATCATTACAATAAAACTGCAAGAAGATGCATCTGAAAATTTCATGCCTGTATAATGTATTTCAAACTCAGCTCATCTTGCCAGGCCCACCAAGTTTAGATATGCTGACATTTCTAGGTCCATCTCATTCTGGTTTCTTCTTCTTTCCCCTACAACTCCCCTGCATTTATCTCCACCCTTCATGCAAACCAAGGCATTTTCAGCATGGCAATATGCTGTGAGCAAATCTGTGAAGCAGAGTAGGCCTCTCCTTTGTTTTCAACCTGCCCATCCATCCTTCTCCCACTTCATCCCTTGACGCTCTCCATGAAGCTATGCCTCATATTTTAACATCAAATCAAAGGACATGTCTCGTCTTTCTTTAATGTGTTCACAACTGACTGATTCATATGCTCTTCCTCTAGATTTTCATAGCTCCCTGTGAAGAGGGCAGGTTTAGACAAGGCTTCATATCCTAATTGGAAAATATACAAGTACAATGACATACGCAAAATAAATCT
The DNA here is from genome assembly GCA_004025045.1 of Sigmodon hispidus. Taxonomy (NCBI): domain Eukaryota; kingdom Metazoa; phylum Chordata; class Mammalia; order Rodentia; family Cricetidae; genus Sigmodon; species Sigmodon hispidus. The sequence goes on along the minus strand of PVIH01003308.1, from coordinate 4,166 downwards.
TAGACTCTCTATGTCTCAATTTCATCACCTGCAAGTTGAGGGTAACTACAAAGATCTTCCGCATTGACTTGTTGGGATGGTTTGTGTTGTAGAACATGAAAAGTGTTTAGCTCAATGCCAGGCTTAGAGTAAACAGCAGATAAGTGATGTCTGTAATCAGTAATATAATCAGCGTCCTATTCGTTTCTCTGTCGGGTAATTGCTGACCCATGTGCTTGTCTTCTTCTCTACATGTACATTTCTTGAGGATACTGTCTGTGTAATTGGATTTTATATCCCAGCACCTGGCACAGTGCCTACCACATAACAGGTGCTCAATAAACACTTATTGGATGAATTATAACTCAATTATCTGCCATCTGGTTTGTCCGAAGCCACATATATTAGCAGGATTTAGCCTACTGCTCCATCATTCCATCATCCCATCTGCTTTTATATTTAGAGGAAGAGGAATTTATCGTGCATTTCTTCCGGAGTGGATCCACAGGAGCCACTGCTTTGTTCTGCTTCCCAATGGTTCCTAATCAGTTACAACAGGTTTCAGAGTCAAACATTCTCAAACCTCATTTTGACTGTGTATAGGAAATGCAGGGCTTCTGTTTTCCCTCAGGGTGATATTGCCAGCTTCTTACTGATCCCAGATGTGTGGAAACATGGATTCCTTTCTGTGTTCCCACCCCAGGAATGAGCATACTTCTATATCAGTTCCATAGTGTTGCCAACATAGGGAATAATGAACAGTTGGGAATGCTGATCTGAGCTTATTGTAGGGTCCATGAGACCTGAGCAGGTACTGTGATTCCTGGTGTTAGTCCACTATTCTCATGACTAGCTTGTTCTCTCAGGGACCAGCTGTTGCTAAAGCTGCCATACTTTCTTTCTGCCTCTTCAAACTTTTCCAAAACCAGAAGCAGCTTTGACCATGTGAACAAATGTGTTTTTTACTGGGATTACTTCAGGGGCACAGAGAAATGGTTGCCTACAAAAGCATAAGAAGCTTATGGGTGGCCATGCCACCAGAATGACTAAATCCAGAGATGTTTAACTGCTTCAGTTTCCTCTCAGGAGGGTAGTGCTTTCTGTAGCTAGTGCTCTGTCTTGTGAGACATGCTTTTTTCCATGAAAGAATTCTCTTGCTGAGGGTTCAAAAGGGTAACACCTGTACCATGTCCTAAGAATAACCTTTCACAACAACACTCCACCATTCTATACTTTTCATTAAAGTTTTCTTCAATTTCTACCCTCCAATAAATGAGCAGAAGAATTTTTTATGTGCATCTTTGATTTAAAAAAAAAAGACCAATCTGTTTTCAGAATTCTGCTTTTCGTAACAGGGATAGTATAAACTTTGAGGTTATACTTTTTTTCTGTAATTACATTAAATATCTTGGAATAAATTGAATAATGTCTCTAAATGAAAAGAAGGAAATGTATCTGTGGCAGAATAAACTCTATAGTTTATACCAAGCCTTCTCTTGTCTCTTTCCCTTCTATTTCCTTCTTCTCCCCCTCTTCCTCCCCTCATGTGCTCCCCTCTTCTTTCTTTTCTCCTCCCCTCCTCTCTTCTTCTAGAAAGATGCTACTCAGGATAAAGAGTAAAATGGAGAGTTGAGGAATACAATTTCTACCAGTAGGCTCCCCAGGACAAGTCGTGGCAGAATTCTTGCACAAGGCCATTGCTCAAACCCTAACCTCCCTCCTTTAAGGCTTAAATTTGTGTTGCTGTATGTGGAAGAGTGAAAGGGAACTGGGAAGCAAATGTGTGTATGTTAAAGCTAGATGTAAAATGACACCGTCTGAATAAATCAGAAAACTCAAGAAAGGATGAACATTGGGTTGATATCTTAGATGTGCCACTAAGCATTCCATTGTCATTCTGAAGTTCCTGTGGAAAGTGATGCTTTGTTCTGAGTGTTCAATTTAGGTTCTTTGCCTGTCTCTCTGGTCATAAGACCTGCAAGAAGCAGAGAATGCTGAAGGAATAAAAGTGTCTTCTTTCCATAAATTCCATAAAATACACCATAAGTTTGTTTATACCAGTATCACTACAAACACCTGTTGTAAATGGTTCTGGCCCAGACTTTCTGGGCCTCGCCTCAAAGTTCAGCCCCACAGACTCGCAGTTTCACAGTCCCACAAAGTCACAGAATCACACAGACACTTCTATTATTTTTACACTGATTGACCTAGGGAGCAGCCATATAAATTGCTAGTGTGTGCTCTCAATCTAACCCATCTTGTTCAGCCATGGGACTTGCCACCTTTTCTCAGAGCAGCATTTCAGCTTCTTTCCTCTGTGTCTGCTGTTGTCTGCTTGTTGTGTCTGTGGCAGCTCTCTCTGGAGGCTCTGCCTGGCATCTGTGTGGAGTTTGTGTCTGTTCTGAGATGTTCCTAAGTTTTCTTAGACTGGCAGCCCCGCCCATACTTCCTGTTTGCCTTTGGCCAATCAGCTGTTTATTAAATCCATAGGCAGGACAAATATTTACATTACCAGCATAGTCCCACTACAAACACCCAATGGTATGTTGAACTACTGTAAACTAGACTACAGTGTCATGAGGTGTTAGAAATTGTTCAGTTCTATTATAATTTTACAGGCTTATCCTTGTATATAAAACCTGGTGTTGAGCAAAAGCATGACAACCTTCTGATGCAACAGAACTCTTGTAGAATTTGCATGTACTCCACCTTGACAAATGATTTTCTGCTAGAAGAGTCTCTACATAATACACATCCTTCAGCTGAGAGATGACCAAATATAGCCCTCTGTTGCCCTAAGCATGGCATATGCCATGCCTCAAAAGTGAGGAAATACATGGCATGACTAAATCACACCACAAACTTCAGCAACAGGAAATTTAGACATCAGCTTTGCCCTGTCTCCTCTACTGTACCATGACTAACCTAGGACAGGTCAAGCATCTGAACCTCAGGTATACCCTAAGGCATTTAGAGGAACCTTGGAAGGCAACATTTTATTCTCATGGTTGCTATTCCCTGGTCTTCTGTTGAAAGAAAATACCACTATGATCCCTATGTGCAGAAGAGGAGATGGTGGGTCTCATTTTTTTTTTTTTTTGCCACTAACTAACTTAGGTGCAAAGACAGTAACTTAAGGAACAAATTTGCCTACAGTAATGAATTAAAGAGACAGAGGAAGCTAGAGGACCACAGTTGATCTGAAGTCGGAGAGGAGACCTGCTGTAGAGACAACCGTTCTAGCATATGGCTCTCAGAATGGTAGGGGAAGTGCAGAACAAACCTGGAACTATGAACATCCTTTAGTTGTTCGGTGCTATTATTCAAATAATTCCCAAAAGCCAACATCCTTTACCTTTTATGACCTGACATATTGAGATGAAAGTTTCTCTCATTATTTCACTTCTTTTTTAATCTTCAGACTGTATTAGTGAGATCTGCTGCATGCCTGAATACTTTTGAGGCCTGATTTGTAGGATAAATGAGATTCTGGAGTTCTGAATCATGTACTTGTTAATTGGCCCTCTCAGAAGTTCTCTACCCAATGGAAAATAGAAGTGACTGAGATATAGCCAACAGTTTTCATTGAGGGAGTAAGTTTCTATCCCTGCAGTTTTATACATGATTACGGTCAATTACTATGTTTCTCATTTATTTAGCCTGTTACATATAAACCACTGCATATGAAAGGGTCATAGAAGGTAATGTTGATGTGGTTTCACATCTCAGGCATTACTTACAAACTGTGTGAGACTGAAGAAGTTATTCCCCTCAAGCTTCAAAATTCTACTTTGAAAAGAATAATGCCTTTATCAATATCTTGAAGTTAACCAGAAAGCTACAGATACCTAGAACAGTGGTCATAGAACTTGTTTAATAAACATTTGCCACCACAACCGGTGTTGTAGAAAAACATAGCTCTGTGTTTCCCAGGCAACATTCACTCAAAATTGTCTCCAGAATAAACTCTTATTTTCTTTGAAAAAAAAAAAAGAAAAAATGATATCCTAAAATTTGCAGGCAAATGGATGGACTTGGAGAATATCCTCCTGAGTGAGGTATCACAAACTCAGAAAGATAAGCAGACGATGTACTCACTCATTAGTGATCTCTAAACAAACAAACAAGGTAAAAACCAAGCATGCCCAAGCTGCAAACCACAACCACTGAACAGCTTGGGATCAGAA
>PVIH01003307.1:82290-164043 GCA_004025045.1 Sigmodon hispidus | reverse complement strand
TGAGTTTTGTGCAGGGTGACAGGCTCGGATCTATTTGCATTTTTCTACACACTTCCTTCCAGTTATACCAACACCATTTGTTAAATATACTATCTTTTTTCCATTGAATGTTTTGGGCCTCTTTGTCAAAAATCAGGTGTTCATAGGTTTTTGGGTTAATGTCTGGATCCTCAATTCTATTCCATTGGTCCACAAGTCTCTTTTTATGCCAGTACCAGGCTGTTCAACATAGTAAAAATGGCAATTCTACCAAAGGCAATCTACAGATTCAATGCACTGCCTATCAAAATCCCAACACAATATTTTTTGGATCTTGAAAGAACAATACTCAATTTCATTTGGAATAACTGGAAAGCCAGGATTGCCAAAATAATTTTACTCAACAAAAGAACCTCAGGAGGTATCACCATCCCTGACTTCAAGCTATCCAAACATTTTATAGAACATGATTTCTTTTTAAATTAGTGGCTAAGAAAGTACAAATTATTCACATTTATGTAAGTGATCTGAAGTAGATTACCACTAAGCTAATTGAACTGAAAATGTTTTTCTGATCAATACTTTTTGCAAAAAGAATACAATCATTGAACCTCTACAGAAAAAAATAGGTCAAGAATAATTTCAAGATGCTTTTAATTTGAACATATTTTGGCATTATTGGCAGGGAAAATCATTAACACAGGCTTTTTGCAGCAAATACACTCCTTACTTTTCCTTGATTTTACATTATATGACAGCTCTAATATTGATTCTAACCTTTTTTTAGTTGAGAAAAGTGGTACAAAATTTGCATATTCTTGTCTGATCAATCAGAAATGTAGTATACTTAAACTATTTTTCAGCAATAACTCCAGAAGGCATGCCTAGGATACGTTGAGAACATGCATGAATGGATGTAGAAGCATATGTATGTATACCTGTATGTGTATATGCATATACATGTAATCTGTATATATCTATACATACCTGTATGTGTGTTTATGTGTGTGTGTACGTGTGTGTACCAGAGGTCTATCCTAGGGTATTCTGATCAGCACAGATAAAGTGATTGTATCATCAGTACTTTCTGTTGTTGTTTCATCAACGTTTCATACTGCCATGGTAGCCCAGTGGTCTATATGGTTCTGGGATGGACTTTACAGGCCTGCACCTGAAGTTTAGTCGTACTCTCAGCCCTGCTTTGCCTCAAATAATCACACACAAGCATATATTATTTTTACACTGATTATGGACCCAGGCATATAATTTGCTAACTCCTTCATCTCAACTCAACTCATCTTGTTCAGCTGTGCAGCTCAGTACTTTTTCTCAGACCAGCATTTCTTCTATATTTCCTGATAGCTCTGGCGACTCTGGTATCTATGTCTGGCATCTGTGTGTACTCTGAGATATTCCTTAGCCTGGTAACCCCACTCACACTTCCTGTTTGCCTTTGGCCAGTCAGCTTTTCATTAAATCCATAGGTGGGACAAATATTTACAGCATTACCAGCATAATCCTACTACAGCCCCGCACTTGTTTGGTAGTATATACTGGCTTCAGCCTTGTAAGTACTGGAATGACAGGCATGTGCTCTTATGATGCACATCTAAATCTTGGAATCTAAAGCATAATGACAATTTTCCTAAACTCTTTTCTACTATTCAATATAGAAATTAGAGATTTAGTCCATAAAAAATGAAAATGTAGAATTTAAACATATAAAGACAGATATTTCATATAAACTCTAGATGTGTTTGTTGGATTCAGATTACTTTCTACAAACCAATTTTTACCATTGTTTAAGACAATTTCATACAAACAATCTGTATAAATTAATTATAAATCTTATTTTATCACAATTTATTAGTGATGCAGAACCAAAGATTTTACACATTTATATTTGTTCGGGTTACATCTTAATAGAGCAATGAAAACCAGCTTTGAAACAATCTGAAAACAGAAGGAATGCCATTTAGGTGTGAAAATATTCTTCCCTTAAACACAATAACTATTATTAATATGTTTTATTTATTCTATATGCATACACAAATATTCAGTTTTATATTTAAACCCATTTATAAGCATATAAAAGTTTGATAGATATAAATAAAATTCCAACATTATGAGAAAAGGTAATAATATACAGAGGAAACAAAGCAGTCATGATAATTCCAAGTCAACATGAAGAATTCCAGGTGAGAGAATTGAACTAAATCTCTAAATTTGCATTTATAACATTCCAAAACAATATCCATGCTATGAAAATGTGAGGGCTCTATTTTCTTAATGTAATACTATAAAACATTATACACAAATTCCACAGGTTTAACTGGTTTTGCACTGTAATTTTAGTAGTGTATAGTATGTGAACATAGGAAATGAAATACAATTTTTACGGCTCATCGAAAGTTTTGCTCAGAATAAAAATCATTCTATCTTCATTTTGGAAATATATCTATAGTCAGGCTTGAGTGGGAACTGTATATTTCAAGGACCTGGTATGAAATTGCCATGTTAGTAACTCCATACACGAAGTTAACAAGAAATACCTAGAGCCAATTAAAAAATAGGTTGGAGATATGAATGGAAGTGGTGAGGTGAATGAAGGAGAGCAGAGTATGGCGTGGATTTCAGAGGAATGCAGCTTGGGAACACTCATGAGACTGCAGTTTACGTTTGTAGCATTTCATCCTGTAACTATTTCAGGAAAATTCAGTGGTAATACAATTAATAGTGGTAGACATTTAAAAGTGAAGAAATACACTGATTTTTTTTTTCTGGTGGATTTCTGTAGATTCAAGGCCAGCATGATCTACAAAGTAAGTTCCAGGGCAGCCAAGGTTACACACTGTGAGATGATACTCAAAACCAACCCAAGCAAATTCCCCCCCCCCAAAAAAAAGTCTATGGGAAAAAAAGGTTATTGAAACATTTACTTACAGTCTTCATGTAAATAATTAGTGATAAATATTCATGTTATATTTAACTCCATTTGCATTTAAGTTGCATGGTCTAAATATGCCTCTTATCTTTACTTCAAAGTAGGCTTATTCCTAAACCTGTGCTCAAACTTCTGTATGCAGCACATTTTAAGTATATATTCGAGGAAATTTTCATAGAGGGGACAGCTCTGATGACAGGTAGCTTCATCCTATCAGCTGGGGTTCTGGGTAGATTAAAAGGATAAAATGAGAAAGCTTGCATTAAAAAGTAATCTCTTTCTTCTTGCCTTCTCTGACTCGATTTGACCTACTGCAGATGCACCTGCCATGATTGACTGAAACCTTTGACTTCATTAGTCAGAATAACTATGTCTTCTTTAAAATTGTTTTTTTTTTTTGGATGGTCAGTCTCAATGATGAAAGACTAATGGAAAAATGGTACCAGATGAGTGAGGGCATTGTTGTAACTAAACATGACAATGTGAGTAATTCTTTGAAACCAACTCAAAAAAGTAATATTGTTGTATGTGGAATATTTGTACACTGTGTGAAGATGTATTGTTGGGATTGGTGTAATAAAAAGGTGAATGATCAATATCTCTGCAGAAGGTATAGGCAGGATTTTCACGCAGAAAGTAAACTATGGGAAGAAGAAAGGCAGAGTTGTGTGTCAGACTTTGAGGAAGCAGGATGGGCAGTACAGAGAAGAGGTAATACCAGGTGGCAGGACAAAGCTTATTATAAATGAGTTATTTTAAGTTGTAAAAGGTAGTTAAGAACAAGCCTAAGCTAAGACCAAGCTTTCATAATTAATAATAACTCTTCCTGTTGTTATTTGTGAGCTGGCAGCCCCTATGAGAAAGTACTGCTACAAAATATAGAAGAATTTGGAGATGTAGTTTACAGTAAATAGTATAATAATGAAGTTTCAGATGGGAATGAACACTGTTAGCATCTGGACTAGAGGTCATTTGTATTACATTGCAAGGAATCAACAACAACAACAAAACCATTTGTTTACACTTTGTCCATTCCCTAAATGTGGGAAACTCGGAATAAATGTAACAAATCAATAATTTTATTCTTACAGAGATTAATTTTAAGACAGATCTATGTTCAGGTTACATTTTTAAAGTATATATCAGTTCCTTGTGAATTTCACCTCCACTGCTGCCCACAGTGTGCACATGGAGCATGAAGTCTCTCTCCATCCATTGCCATCTGCCAATCACACTGGGTAAAATATGGTATCATACCATGTCAGATCATATCACAAAAACTCTCATATCCAAGTACATTTCATAAAAATTATATTAATGTCCTTTATTTAAACCTATTAAGTCCAACTTGTAATGCCTAGATATTCATTTATGTGTGGTCTGCCACTGGAGTTTGGTCAATTTAGGATGAGCTACTCTTTTACAAAGAAACTGACTCTCCCACTTTTAGAAGCTAACGGTTGCTAGTTGCTCTTCATCAACAGAAACAATTTTGTCTCCACCTCCCTCTAGCCCCACCAATGCTGGGATTTGATTTTGCTTGAACATACACAGGCCTTCTGCTTACTGGCACAACCACTGTGAATTTGTGTGTGCTGTTTTGCTGTATCCAGAAGAATTTATTTCCTTTAGTCTATCCACTGCATCTACCTCTTATAATCTTTCCATCCCATTTCCCACAATAGTCCTTGAGCACTGGAAGGAGTATGTATATATTGTTTCTCTTATGTGTGAGCATTCTGCACTCTCTTATTCTTTGTATCTTGATCTGTTGTGTGTCACTGTGTTAACTGCCAACTATTAATACTACAATGAAAGCTTATCTAATAAGTGTTGAGATATGATTTAATCTATGATATAAGAATAAATATTACAAAAATGGCTTAATGGTATATTCATTTAGAGGAATATTTATAGTGGTTTGCCCCTGGGATGAAGAATCTATTTATCACAGGCTCTTGGCCTGATAACTGTGTCAGATATTGTTTCTATCTTGTGGAGAAGGATTTAAAACCATGTAGGAAGGAGCTGGTTGTTCCCATGATATCTATGCCACTACTATACCAATGGGCATGTCTTACCAAGCCATTAATTATTATAGTTCACAGGATTCATATCTGGGTAAGATAAAGTATTACTTTTCTCCTTTATTGGCATGCACAGCACCTTCCAGAATTACAAAAGCTGGGAAGTACATATGAAACTTCCAGGTCAATGCCAGCTTTATTTAACTATCTGATCTTCATCAGTAGGATTTTACCATCCCATGATAGAGCACAACCAATAGTATTAGTGAAGCTTGTAAAGTTTGGGAGCCTATGGATCTTCATTGTTCTGAAGCTCCAAAAGAAGTAACCCATTTCTGATGCTGGACTTTTGATTTGTTAGGCTGTGGTGTCTAGTATAGACATGGCCAACTTATTATACAGTGTTTAAATTATAACCCATTGTGTGTGTATCTACAGTACTGGGTTTTCCTTTGGCCTTTTCAGAAGTACTTATATTATGTTTTTCTCCCCAAATTGTCTCTTGTATCCTCTACTCTCCTTAATCAACCCCATTCAACCCTTTGTGTTCCATTTATGGCTCTGGCTAGATTATTCTGTACATATAATTGTAATTAAAAAATTAGAGGGGAATAATTTGAAAAAATTACAATTTTCCCAGAAAAGAAGTGCATAAAGCATTCTAGCATAAAATTATGAGTGCTAAGGAAATTATGAATATTAAAATGAGTAACATACTTTGTATTTGAACAATAGGAAAGATAGCTTGAAGGTAGCTCAAAGACTGACTAGACCCATTGCAAACAACAGTATAAAGCTTTGGATTGAAGTGAAAGACTTGACTTTCAGAGGAGAGTCCCAAGACACTCTACTCATATAGGACTACTTAGAGAAGTGTTTTCCTGTGTCCAGATGTCCAGAAACACAGTGGGTACAGAAACTTTAATTTAAATGGGCTAGACTATGTTAGCATCATCCAAATGATGTTGGCCTTGTTGGCATGTCAAATTAAAGAGTTAGGGTCAAGGATGCTTCCACCCAGGTTTCACAGGAAAGTGTAGGAGGTCAGACAGTGTGTATCAGAGTCAGAGTCTCTGCAGGATATCTCGTACATAATGTGTATATCATCAAAAGTCAATCTGAAAATATGCTGCATACCATAAGAGACTATAAGTGTGGAGGAAAGATGAAGACAAAGAATGGAATCACACATGAGAGAGGTCACATGGGCTATAAGTGGGAAGTACATAGGGATGAGATTTCTTGAGCCTTGGGAGCCATAGCATTAACTGGTCCTGGTATTCGAGATGGAATAACACTATTCAACATAGTCCTTGTGGGACTTCTAGTTTGCTCTGGTATCTTTCAAAGTTTCGAGATGGGAAACATGGAAGGTGTAGCGGTTTGAAAGAAAATGACCCCAGCAGAGAGTGGCACTATTAACAGGTGTGGCCTTGTTAGGGTAGGTGTGGTTTTGTTGGAAAAAGTATATTACTGAGAGAACAGGTTTTAAAGTTCTTCAAGTTTCACTCAGTTTGACAGTCAGAAAACTTCCTGCTGCCTCTGTTCATGACATAGTCAAGCACCATGTCTGACAGTATGTTATCATGCTTCCCATCATGATGATAATGGACTGAAATTTTGAAACTGTAAGTCACTACCTCAATTAAATGTTTTCTTTCTAAGAGTTGCCATGGTTATATTGTCTTTTCATAGCAATAAAAACATAAGACAGAAATGAGTGTTTTTTTTTCTGTGCCAGTGGATCTGAAAAGTATGTAACATTTTGCTGTTGTTAATTATTTTACAGAAAGCTCATAGCTAAAAGTTTATTTTGTGTGTCAAAGAAACTTGTATTCTAACTTTTGAGGAATATTGGAACCATTGAGATATTGGAGAAGAAATCAGTTTGTTTTAGAATGTTTATGTCTTGCCAGGTACAATCATGAGTTTGTTGGTATCTGAGATAGTCTGGATGAGAACTGCCCCATTGGCTGCAGTATTTGAATACTTGGTCCTCAGCTGGTGGTGCTGTTTTTTATGGCTTGGGTTGTGCAGCCTTGTTGAAGGAAGTACATCACAAGAGGCAGGATTTGAAGTTAAAAGCCTCACATTATTTACAGTTTGCTTTCTATGTTTTGTTGTTTATCGTAAAGAGAACAAAAGCTCTCAGCAGTTTGTTCCAACCTTGGTGGAATTGTAAGCCCAAATAAATTATTTTCTTTATAAGTTGCCTGTCATATTGTTTTGTCAAAACCAACAGAAAAGTAACTAATGTGGTGTCTTTACTTAGAGGATATGTAGCTATAGGAGGGAGATGTTGGGGGCTGAGATAATAATGGATAGACTTAAGCTGCCTAACTTCCCTTATTCTATTTATTAGCATGTGAAAGAACTGAGGCAATTGCTAAAGCACTACTCTGTGGCTGTTGTCAATGAGAATAACCAAAGGCAGGGAGATGACTTTCCCTGATAATAATTGGCATCTTCCCACAAAGTGAGAATAACAAATAAATCACAGGTGGTTTCATATCTCAGGCATTCTCTTTCTTTCTTCATGCCCTCTAGAGAGTGAAATTTTCTGCTATATTATTCCCCATGATTTACTTAAGTCTGTGAATCCTCTAAGTAGAGTACATCTATCATCACAGCAGACCCATCAGAGTCACCTATCAATCAGAGTACATCTTTCCTCCTTCCTCTCAAGCTGGTGAGATGGCTAATTTAGCAAAGGGATAACCTGAGCTAATTCCCAGCATCCATTTAATAGAAGGAATTAACCCTTCCACATGCAACTTACACACACACACACACACACACACACACACACACAGAGAGAGAGAGAGAGAGAGAGAGAGAGAGAGAGAGAGAGAGAGAGAGAGAGTTTACCTCAGTTGTCTAGTCACACTGATGAAACTGTAAACATAGTCTTTTTTTCTCAAGTACTCATCTTGGGAAATTGATAGTTTCAAGTTCTTCTTCTGTCATTCTGAAGTATGATTTTTGAAAGCCTTATAGTATTATAACTCAGAATTATATTCATCAAAGATCAGTGCGTGTGCTTATTCAAAATATGACTATTTTAGTAGAATGCCTAGACATCTCATAGTTCTGCAGAAAGCAAAGCTTGGCAGCAGTTAGCATTTTGCTTCAAGTTATAAAAACTGTCCCTCTCACTGAGGTTAAAAAAGTTGGCTTTCTCTTTAAAAATGCAATCAATTAAAACAAAACAACTAGTTTCTCAACTCTAGATTTTACAAAGTCTCCTCTACTGAGGCTGGGGATACCTCAACACAATAGATAAAGTTCTTGACACATAAGATAAGGAAGGACCTAAGTGTTGTCCCCTGCATCTACTTTAAAGCATGGTGCAGGAAATCTCATAGCAGAGAAAGTGGAGAGGTTTGTTCCTGGGGCTCATTAGCCAATGAGCCAGGTTTAATTGGTGAGCTCAAGATCCCATGAAAGAATCAGTCTCAGAACAAAGGACAGTAAAGTGAATACCTTCTAAAGAATATCTGATATCCTCTGGTTTCCATACGCATATCTCTCACATAGTCTCCTGCCTTTTATTTTAGAATAGCCCAATATTGCTGGTATATTAGTACTTGAAAGCACACCAACCATTCCCCCATGGGATATTCTTAATTTAATACCTTTAACATGTAAACCTTTGGGAACTATTTCTAAACCAAAACAGTCTCAACATAATGCTTTCCCCAGGAGTCATTCTGAACTCTCAGCTTGTCAAAATACATCTCAGATTTGAGAGAAACGACTGAGAAGCCACAGAGCTAAGCAATTAAAAGAAAAATCATGACATCATGGCACAAGTGAAAAAGTTTCTAAATAAATTTGAATATAAAATCACAGCAATACTGCTCAGTGGCTCTGTGGTGGTGAGGAAAACTTTTGAAGAAATGGAAGATGGGAAAAGTGTGTACTTCCTCCTCTAGGACTTGGTTGATGGCTTTCTTTTGGGAAGTTCCTTCCCTCCCTTTGTTGACCTGGATATTCTGTCTCAGGTTTGAAGCTCATTTCACCAAGAAATCTTCCTTTAGATAGAAAATTTGGCTGATGCTTCCTTTGAACCTGCATAGTGACGTGCTTGCCATACTGTAACATAAAATCTTGTTCAGAAGTTTATTCAACCCTCATGTGATGAGGAAAGACTATCATATAGGGTGGAGTGAGAAAGGGATGTGTCATAGCATAGAGCTGCTGACTCCTGGCAGTTGTTAGTTTTGGTCCAGTCAGAGACTGTGACATATGATTCCTTCCAGCTAGCCACAAACTTCCAACAACTTTCTCAGTGTTAAATGGGCAATTGGTTTACAGCATTTGTAACAGGAATTCTACATAACATTTATATTTTCCATTTTTGACTCAATTCATTATGACTGAATATGAATTATCTATTAAGAATTCATTATTAGGTGAAAGTTTTCATTTAGAAAAAATGTCCCAAATGTACACAGTTTCATAATTTGATCTATCTTAATTTATCTTAAATTTTAAAAGAGTGGCATTGAGGTCTGATACAAATATTTAAAGAAGAAAAATGGAGAAATTAAAAAAAATCAAAGGTAGAAAAACCAGACTTTTAAGACTTTTTTTTTTTAATTTTAAGACTTAGTGGTAATGAACTTGAGGACCCTTGAGAATAAACACACATGTATGTACCTAGAAAATCTTGGAAGAAGAAAAGTTCTGTTTTTGTTTGCCTATTAATATGGTTTCTGCTTCCATGGAAAGTTGGAACTAAAAAAAAAAAAAAAAAACCTGCAAAAGCAGTGCAGTACAGTAAGCTCTGGCCCAGTCAGCATTTATGGCCAGAGACTCTCAAGCCTTTTGGATCCAGGATGATTTCTCATGGTGCTGACTGCATATAAAATTGAAAATCAGAACATTTAGAGTATTGTTTTATTTGAAAATAGTGACCAGTTCACCACATGTTAACATAAGTTTTTTTTTTAAGAAAATATGCCATATTTTCCCAAATGTGAAAAGTCAAGTAATGTCTAAATGCTTTATGCAGACTTCTCTGTGTTACTGTGGTCTGGTTTTAGACATTTTTTGATAGAAGACAACTAGCCTTGCACTTCTGCCTTTGCTTAAAATATTTAGTCATGCTATGCTTTGACAGTGGGAAACCCAAGCTTAAGCAGATCTGTTGTTGGAAAGGTATGATTTCCTGGAAGCCTGCAAAGGGTCTCCTGGGCCCCAGATAATTACTCAGATCACACTTTGAAAACCTTCTACTGGAGAGTCTCCAAATCTCAGAAGCTTAGGAGAAACACCCCCAGATCTCAAAGACTTACTAAAGACTAGGTTTGCTTCCAGTTCACCTAGCATCTCAGTTGGGTCCCTCTGGAGCAAGGCTTTCAAACGTCCTTACAGAGAACAATGGCTGGCAAACCAGCTTCTCTCAGAATTGCTATCATGGGAAAACAGAACAAAGATGGTGATATGCTCTGTTGATAGCTATTCACTCTCCATCACACAGAACCTATTTCAATCAGGCAGCAAGTGCATGCCTCTTCCAGGAAGAGACTCACCATACTAGTAAACTGACTGCCACTGACACGCATGGATGACAGAAAATGTTGGTGGAAATATACTCCATACTATCATTTGACAAATCTCTTATGGAAATAGTTATAAAATAATTATTCATCCTATTGGAAGATGTGAACTTCTTCTTCTTCATCTGTTATATAATTTAGAGATGTTACCAAATTCAAGTATCTCTATGCACATGCATTATATATGGTACTATTTCTTTCTAAAATTAAGCATACATATTTTATAATGAATATAACCTTTTGGGAAATGCCATTATTGAGACTAAAAACTTACAGTTTATATGACCCTATTCCTGGCCTCTGCTGGGCACCAGCTGTGTGCTTATGTAGCATACTGGTTTTACATATGACCTGAGAGAAATCCCAGATTGCACATATGTACTCATAAAATATAAGACAGTTCAAACACACATCAAAATGGAGTTAATTCTAATGACTTAAAACTCAGAAATAACTCCAACTATAAGTACTATTACATTTTAAGAGAATAATGGATTTCTTTTGAAAGACATTAATGATTATTTCTATGAGGATCTGTTCAATTGTCATTAACAGAATCCCAGTGCTGCACACATTGTTTTTTTGGTCTGATATACCAAAGGGTGAATCAATATATAGATGACTGTATAAAGTAACCAACAAAGCTGGGTTTCTTTTGGAGTGTCTAGGATCCACAGCTTTTCTTTTGACAGATTTTTGAGGCTGCTTGCTTTCTTTAGCTCTTGGTTTCTTTCTGTTCTCATAGATCATCTTTACAACACTTCCACCTGTGAACATACAGATCTATCTCTGATACACTGCCTCCTGATTATAGGATCACTCTGATTGCATTACCCCACCCCAGTGGTCAAGACTTGCTTTCTGTTTGTATATCTGTAATTTAAGCACATCATCAAAGTCTGGTTATCTATGTAAGGTTATCTATTCTCAGATTTTAAGGTTATAACATGAATCTTTTTGGAAGGGCTTTATTACTCTATGTTTTATTCTTTAAGGGTTGAGGAAGACATATAAGTTTTCTGATTACTTGTGCAATCATAGGGAGAAACATATTTTAAATTAAATGAAAAATATACTCTTCTCTAACCATAAAAATTGCCAGGTCCTGCCAAATATCCTTTCTTATTCCTGCCCAGAAAAATTAATAGCTGCTGCAATTTTATCTAATGTGCTTCAGGTGCCAGGGCAGTACAAATGAAAAGCCCAAACCTCCTCAGTTTCCTAGAAATACTTTTGTAGACACTCAAGCAGCAAGGTATACTCTATCATGCTCTATCATGGGTGACAGGAATTCCCAAAGTTAGGAAAGAACACCATACCATTTAGCTACCCATATCTTTGCCTAGTTAAGTCATAAGATGGGCCCAGATCATGCAATCATCTCAATCATGCCTTTCTGTTTGTTATTTGGTGTATCATACATCATGACATTATTGTATTATGGGTTGATCACTCTGGCCAGGAAAAAGTGAAATATAAGATAATGTCACTCACTGTACAGCTACATACTAGAGGATATGGAAACTGCTTCCCATGTTTTTTTTTTTCCTTAAAAGACGATGTTAAAATCCGTACTCATTTTCTAGACATAAACTGTGCATTTGGGTGCTATGCTTGATATTTCACTAGAAGGAAATGAGTCAGAGATTACATTGCCTTTGATATAACTACATTGTCATTTCACAGACATGGTAAAGTCTTTTCCAAGGGGAACATTTCAACATGTTTTCACTTCTTGCTTTATGTTATTGATCTTTCTCTCTCATGTTGAATCAGTGGTGATAACATTTATGGAATCCTAATTTTCCGCACTATACATCAATTGTACTGTTCTTCTACATGCTTTTATCTCATGCTCTTATGAAGCACTTTTGATTGGCATTATGTATATTTAGTATATTATATATTATATAATGTCTTTTTCTGTTCAACTACTTATGTCTTTATGTTCAGGTAGCTTTTGCTAACAGCTATCCTGGGTATGGATAGCAGACTTCTATTGGTAACTTTACATTTTTTTCTTCTTTTTAAAGGATGTTAGTGAGTAAATTAAAATTTTATAGATGGTTTTTGTAACAGAAATAAAGAGGATTTGTATACAGTATATATGTGCCATTCAGTGTGTGGCCAACACTTAAGTAATGGTTTCTATCCATTCATAAACTGTGTAAGGATGAAATAGGGCAAGAATTGTGTCTCTAGGATGTGACATTGTTCTGATATTATGCAAACAATTTATCTGAATATTAAAATGTGCACTTATATTGACAAAGAGTTCATGTGTTATAGCCAGCTGAAGGGGAACATTTGAGTAATGCTACTCTATAGCACAATAAATAAGAACAATAACTTTTTTAAACCTATATTTTCAAATTCTTTGCAAGCTATTCAGGCACTTCAAGTTTTACGATACTCAATTTTCCTAATCAGTCTTAAATTTTTTGCAACTGAACAGTCTCTCTTCAAGATTTAAATTTATCTTCTTGCATTCTTTGATCAGCTTCTTTGTGTATGGAAAATGTTACACTGAGGATGTAAAATGGGTTTGTCTGTTTCCAAAGTCTGTGTACAAGAACTCTTCTTAAAAAGGTATAAAACCTTTTTTCTTTTTTCTTTATTATGAATGAAGTCTCATTTTTTAATCCATGTATCCCCTTGTTCAAGCTCAAGAAAATGCACAGCAAATATTCCTATAAGCCAATTTGATAGAAACATTTTCTCAGTTGAGGATTCTTTCACCGAAGTGATCTTAGGTTATGGATAAGCATAGTTGACCAAAAAACCCAAAAAACCAAAAACCAAAAAAACAAAAAAACCTAACCAGCACATTACCTTGGTAACACTTTATGACCTTGTATATGAATATAACATGTCAGACCCCTCATGCAAAGCTAAAGTGAGTAACTGTTCATAAAGACATTTCTCACAGTTTACCATATTGGAGAAAACTAAAGACTATAAAATAGATGATCTATAAAATAATAATATACAATTTAAACTGCACAATGTTATTCTTAGATTTTTTGAAGCAGAAGCATTGCAAGTAAACTGCTTTCCAGAAGCTGCTAGAAATGTTTCATCGCCATGTGCCATTCAGAAGCTGGAATGCCCCAACAAGTATTGTGATGATACAAAGACCACAGACTATAAATGCATCTCTAGCTCTAGTTATATCACTGACTGTCCACATGTGCTTCACATATGTGGCTTTCTTTTGCTGTTGACATTGCATATTGACACTCATTAGTATATGGAAAGCCTACATGTATCCTGTGAAAGCATAATTCAATGATACTGAGATAGTTCAATAAGTAGCATGGTCAGATAAACTTTGACAATTTGAATCACATGAAAAAAGTCACAGTTATTCAAATTTGGAAAATAATTAATTTTTTCTTTTAATATTTTACATACTTATATGTCTGGACCTGGCTGTAATTATAATTTGGCATTCTAAATTAGTTAAGAGGATGCATGCAGTTCTCTTGATTGCATGAGTATATTGTACCCCTCAGATAATGTGATTGGCTATAGTGTGTACATTTTTTTTCTTTTGTTGTAGTATCTTCAAAGTGAGCTAAAGGGAAGTGGAGAATCAAGGTTAACAGAAATCTTTTAAAAAAATAGTAAATTTCTTTGTATGTGTGTATGGAAGAGGGATTAAAGAGCTCATTTATGAAACATATACGTCTGGGGTTCTTCGTTTTTTTTTTCTTTTTTATTATTATGAATAAAGACATTACATTTTCTATCCTTATATATATCTTTATTCAAGATCCCTTCCCCTTCCCACCATATCAGGTAATTCTCTCTTCTCCACATCTTCCCATTCCTCCCATGGGCAGCCGGTCCCAAGGTCCCAATATTGCTTAGTTGAGTCTCCACTGCTGGCAAATCTGCTTTTCTCCTCCCAACATCAAGACTGAGTCAGGTGTTCCTCTAGGGAGAGTGGGATCCAAGGTGTAAGTCCAAGGTGTTTCTGATCCCAAGCTGTTCAGTGGTTGTGGTTTGCAGCTTAAGCATGCTTTTTTTTTTCTTTTTCTTTTTTTTCCTTTTTTTTTTTAAGAGTCCACTAATGAGTGAGTACAACCCCTGCTTATCTTTCTGGGTTTATGATGCCTTGCTCAGGAGGATATTCTCCAAATCCATCCATTTGCCTGTGAATTTTAGGATATCATTTTTTCTTACTGCTGAGTAGTACTCCATTGTGTAGAGGTACCACACTTTGTTAATCCATTCTTCAGTTGAGGGCCATCTCAGTTGTTTCCAGGTTCTTGCTATTACAAATAATGCTGCTATGGACATAGTTGAGCTAATGCCATTGGAGTGCGATTGTGCGTCTCTAGGATATACACCCAGAAGTGCTATTGCTGGGTCCTTGGAGAGACTGATTCTCAGTTTTCTGAGAAACCACCATACTGCATTCCAGAGTGGCTGAACTAGCTTACATTCCCACCAACAATGGAGGAGTGTTCCCCTTGCTCCACATCCTCTCCTGCATAGGCGCCATCTGTGTCTTTTATCTTAGCCAATCTGACAGGTGTCAGGTGGTATCTCAAAGTTGTTTGATTTGCATTTCTCTGATGGCTAAAGATGAAGAGCTCTTTTTCAAGTGTCTTTCAGCCATTCGTAATTCTTCTGAGAATTCCGCTTTTAAATCTGAACTCCATTTTTTGATTGGGTTATTCAAAGTTTTGGGGTCTAGATTCTTGAGTTCTTTATATATCTTAGAGATCAATCCTCTACCACATGTAGGGTTGGCGAAAATCTTTTCCCATTCTGTAGGCTGTTGTTTTGGCCTATTGACGTTGTCCTTGGCTTTACAGAAGCTTTTCAGCTTCAGGAGATCTCACTTATTGATTGTTGATTTTAGTGTCTGTGCCATTGGTGTTATATTTAGGAAGTGATCATCTGTGCCAATTTTGTAAAAGTGTATTTCTCACTTTCATTTCTATCAAGTTCAAAGTGGCCTGGATTTCATTGTATAGACAAATAATTTATTTGCAAAAAACAGACTTAGCTCTCAAATTTTTTTCTTCACTATACACTTGATTATAATCTCAGAAGTTTCCAAGTGGAAATCCCTGTTGAAATTTTTGTTATAGCTTGATGATATTGCCCTAGTGATTATATTTTCTATGTTTTACTGTACTATTAAAATGTCTCATTTTAGATCATATATTCTGATGATATTTAACACAATTGTCACGGAACTAAGAAATACCTGGAACAAAATAATTATTTACTTCCTATCATTTAAGGAGCGTCACAAAGAGTTTGAAGGACACACTGGCAAATAACACCTGGAAACACAGATTTCCATCTTTAGCATTTCTTTTTTCATTAGTGTTGGCAGCAAAGTTGTATAATGTCTGCTGTGCCCATAGGTACCACATCACACTTATAGAAGCAAAAGAAAGGAGAGAGAAGATAGAAATGGGCTTGTCAGTAGTCACAAGTACAAACACACAGCTTCTTATCATTGCCCACAGCAACCTGAGGAGTTCTCATTATCATTTAAGGACCTGAAATCATGTAAAATAGAATCTTTGGGTTCATCACAGGAAATCATTTCAAGGTGAGCCTGTGTGAGGCACTGTTTGAGCTTATCCAAAAGTACAGGTGGATCTCAAAGAAGAATCACAGTTAAGTCTCAAGTCACTCTCACTCTATGTAGGATTTTTGGAGCAAAGGGATTTCACTACCCAGTGGATTTCTAAGTGAACTTGTAGCCACCTATTTTGTTTTTCAATACATGAGATCATGAAGTAGAGATGTGATCTCCAGTGGGGGATTAGATTCTGATATAGTAAAACTGGAAGCCATAGGTATTTTTGGTCAGAGTCCTTCAGAGTTGAAGGTTTATAATATGGAGAAGAAAAAGACCTTAAACAAAAGTGTGGTTATTCTAGATGCCAGCTGGCAAGAGATTTCAATCAGATCCCTGGTGGAGGAGTTTATTTCTATTCTGATGTTCCCATAATTTTCTCCGACTCTATTCTGTTTCCAGGAAGATTTCTCAAACTTACAGGGATATCATTTTTTAAAAGCAATTCTCAGAAGTTCTACATTTTATTTCCTCTCTGTCTGGTTGGAAGAACTGGTGACCTGGCAGGATCTAATGGTTCCTTGCTGTAGGAAGTCAGGACACCCAGAATGTCTGCCACAAACTTATGCCAATTAAATTCTTCCTTACTTTAGAAGACACTGGCAGTTTTCTGCTTAAATAGATGTCACCTTCATAGTTCATGCTAAGTTGATTTTTGATCCTAAAGTATTTAGCAGATGGTTAATGTTTTTATTTCACCAAGACAAGTAATTTCTCATTTCTACTGATAATTTATTAAGGTATAAAATATTGATGAGTTTTCGGAATGACTATGTAAGATAATTGTGGAATAAAAACTTTTTTGTCAAGGCTGTGACAAAATACATGGGCAATTTTTAATTTTGATGGCAAATATAGTTATCGAGTATTGTATATATTGTACTGTGATAGATATCACCTTTACATTTATATTGAAAAAAAGATGTGCATTCATGTAGAATAGTTAAAGGTAACAGAGAATGATATCTCTAGGTTTATAACCCAACTGAAGGAATCCACTGCCGAACCAGAAATAATAATAGAAAAGAAACCTATGTTGACCTCTAATTCCTTTTCACTAGAAGTTAATTAGATGCTTACTTCAGTGCCAATATGAATTTGGACTATTATCTGAGTTCCAAAAGTTTAGAAAATAAGGAATAATCATGATACTGAATAGAGAAATAGAAGATCCTAAACCCTTCCTATGGTTTAGTTCATCTGGAACTTCCTTAAAGGGGATAAGTAAGTAAGAGATTAAATGAACTCTGATGCAAGCTGCCAGAATTTAAAAGTTGTAAACAGGAAGCCAGCATAACACATTCCTCTCTAGTAGTCACACCAGCTTGAAGAATTTCAAAGCATATCTTTTGCTTTTGGATTGTTTTTTCTCAGAAGTTTTTGCATTCAATTTAGTAAGAATCCTCATACAATGAGATCAATGATGTGTTCTCTGTTTAAGCAGATTAAAAGTTTTCATCTCAAGTCCTGTTGCCCCATAGTCATCATCTCCTCTAAATTATGAATATATACTGTCACTTACTCCAGAGACCTTTAAATAAATTATGTTTAGCAGTGTGAAAACAGTGAATTTATTCTGAGATAATGTAATATTCTGTCTTTACTGTTTCTTAATGGCTCAAATTAAACAATGTTGCCTCAGGTGTTTGCTAAGGATGTATAGACATGTGATCTGAAAGACTCCTGGCTTAAAAATTGGAATTATGTCTGCTTAGCCAAAATGTCACTGATAAACTAATGGAAAGTAAAATAGCTATGTCCCCTTTAGAACTGACATCAGGTTAGGCACGTACTTTATCCCATCATTCTTAAAAACTAATCTAAGAACAGAGTATCTACCAGGACACTTTGTTTTACCATGTCATCCTAGCAAAATCACCACCCATTACTCCTTACCCTGATATGCAAGTTGGCCTGTGATCTATAAAAGAAAAGTGAAAATTATAGCATTATCACACAGATTGCCTTGACTATTCTTTACTTTTTAGTTTTAAATAATTTCAAACATTTTAAAGTTATAAAGAAAGTTATAAGAACACTACAAAGAAGACCCCTCTCCCCTTTTCTGTGAGAGAATTCATTGCCAACATCATGGTTCGGTGCTTTTCACTCTCAAGTACAGGAGTGTGTACTTTCTGAAAGAAGAGAGGCAAAGTTTCCAAAGGACCACAAAATAACCATCAATGCAGAAAATGATCACTGATGCTTTGCTGCAAATACTGCAGATTTTGGCAGCTTTTGCTAGTAGTTTCATTAAATGTCTTTTGGAAGAAAATAGAGGAGTTTACAGATGACTGTTAGTGGTTTATTTTTCTTTAACGTCTTGCTGTTTGAATAGTTATCCAGTCTTAATTTTCACAACTTTGAGACTTTCAAAAACTTTATTTGAAACAATTATTCAGTGGGCTACCCTTCAAGTGGTGTAGGGATGCTCCTGAGGGATTAGATGGAGGCCCGTCATCTTTATTTATTTATTTATTTATTTTGTATTTATCAAAATAACAGTAAAATGAATTTAAAATGCTGAAAAGTTAACAATAACTATAAAGAGGATAAGAATCATAAGCATGGCTTATCAAGAGTGATAATGCAAATAAGATTGCTACACATACATTTACTTTGTGTTCAGCTTTCCCTCTGAATTTTTTTTCCATCCCTGTATATCCTTATTCAAGGTCCCTTCCTCCTCCCACCACATCAGGTCATTTTTTCTTCTCTGCAACTCCCCATCCCCTCCCTGGGCAGGGAGCAGACAGTCCTATGGTCCCACTGACCCAATAATGTTTGGATCAGTCTCCACTCCTGGCCAAATCCAGTTTTGTCCATCCTCCCACAAGGTGGGAGGTGTTCCTATAGTTGGACTGGGGTCCGAAGGGTCAGTCCAGGGTGTTACTGATCCCAAGCTGTTCAGTGGTTGCTGTTTGCAGCTTGGAGGCCTGTCATCTTTGATAGTGGTTTCCTAGATTGATGTTATGCTCTGCATACAGCTCCCATCAGGTGACACATGCTTTCCATTTACCTATTACTTGATTAAATCAGTGATTATTTCTATTACCAACCCAGTCCTCTCATTTATAATGTGTATTTTGTGGTAATGAAGTTTGATAAGATGAATATCTTCTATTTTCTGTATAATCTCAATAACAAACTTGAATGTATATCTTTTCTTGACTGAAATGCTTTTTTGCTATGGTCATTGTTAAATGAGTTTTGGTTGTATTGCTTTTCTCTACATTTGTTAATATTATCCCAAAAGAAAAGCTTTTTAAAGTTATATTACTGTAATTAGTAGGCTCCTATTTTGCTCAAAGGGTGACACTTTGCTATTATGATTTTTTATTATTTTACTTGTATATCTAACTTTCCTGATTTAAACCCTTCAGCATGACTCCTAACTTTAGAATTATTACCATTGTTGTGATTCCTATTATTTTCACTCTCCTGTCAAACTATACTCCCAGACCTTCAGTTAATTTGCTTTATTTTGATGATGTTTTTATCTTAACTTATTGTTTTCATTTCAAAGTACTTCTTACTTTCCAGCACATCAGATTCCAGGTCCCAGAATCTTCTATCCTTCTCTAGATTGGAACAAAGTTGATCATATTTTCCATAAGACTGAATCTTGTTAGTGGAGTGGAGAACACTTTATGAGGCCCTGTTATGTGACTCTGTATAGCAATGGTCATGAGCTGATAAACCTGAGCCCTTCATATGAATTCATTCAAATATCTTCCCTTTTCCATTTTTTTTATTTCTATATTCCAATGAACTGAATTCTATGATTTCACATGAGGATCACCATAAAATAAGATAAGTCAAAAGTCCTCTTATACCCCACTATTTCAAAGTCATTAATTCAAAATAATGTTTCATTTCACACCAACATCTCAAATATCCTTTCCAATGCATACCTAATTCATAATTTACTTTCTATTTTATTTATAATTTCTTCCTTGATAGCAACAAATGTACTCATATCTTCCCCTTTTTATATTGATTATCAGATCAATGCTTTTTTTAGTTAGCAAAACACCACTGTCATTATGGCCATTGTCTCTGCACAGATATGTCTTTCATCAACTAGGGCTCTGACAACCAACTAGAATGCACACATATCACTCTCCATGTCTATCTGAGTCTCCTTCCTCAGACTTAGGGACCCCACACTGTCTGCTCTCTATTGTTCATGCTCAGGCTCTGGCTGTTTAAGCACACTTTCTGACACATACTCTCCCAGATGTAACTGTTACTGTTCAGCCACCCTTTATGTGTCACTGCCTCTTATCTACCATAGACTCTTTTACTATGATCACGTATTAGTTTTTAGACTAGAACAACAAAGAACTGTGCCTGGGAAAATAAAGAAAGATCACATAGGTACTTCCATGCATGAGGCTTTTTAAAGACAAGCCATCCTCTGGTACAAGTTCCTCTGTGCATATTTCTGATGTCAGTTGATGTAACTTCTTATTTCAACTCTTCAAAAGCAAAATGCAATTTCATCTTTCAGAAAACAGTGGCTATGTAAAATGTAGTAGTTTTGTAATAAACTGGACAATATTTGAAAAATAAAAATTTAATGTTAGGAGTCTGAAAGTTCACATTCATCTTCAGTAGTTCTCAATAATCCTAATGCTTCACCCTTTAATACAGCTCCTCATGCTATGCTGACCCCAACCATAAAATCATTTTTTTGTTACCCACTGCTGTAATTTTGCAACTATTATAAATTGTAATATAAATATCTGATATGGAACTCCAGTGGAATCTAGACCCACAGATTGAAAATTGCTGATCTACATCATCAAAAGACTTTTGGAGGAGAAAAAGATAGTTACAAGAACATGAAGAAGCTTAAGAGAACTGTACATTGTCAGGATTTAGGTATGTGGTTTGAGTTTGGCAGCTTTGTGTTAGTTTTGTTAGATTTTGTTTGTTTCCAGAAAACAACAGAAGTTAGGAAATAGAATGAAATGTATGAGATTATTGTTGTTGTTGTTGTTTGGGTTAATATGTTAATCATTGCCATTCAGTTGTTCACTATAGTGGTACATGTGGCACATGTTAGACTGTTACTAATGCCAAAGACGACACTGAGTACATTGGCAATAGCAACTCACATCCGCCTCTGCAAATCCTGGGCTGACAGAGATTTGTGCATATTTTCCATTTCAAATTCTCATATAATTAATTCAAAATCCACATATTTTAGGCAAATGCAGTCAATGTTCTTTCACAGTCAATATTTATGATGCTAAGCTAGTGTCAAAATGACTCCAAATGATCATCTTTGGCAAAATATTATATATAACAAGCTCACAATTAAGTACAGACATAATTACTGTTCTGAAGAAGTGAAAGCATCTGAGAATTGTTAGTTCATGATTTCCAAAACACATGCACCCTGGTGATATCAGTAGTCAGCTCATAACACAATAATGTCAGTAATTTGGTAAATAAAGTTAGTAAAACTTTTGTTTTCCTAGCTTATTTTTATGTTTATTTCTATAAGGTTTATTTTGATATTCATACCATTTGAAAAGAAATTCCATATAATTTAGCTAATTCAAGAAGAGCAATATTTATAATAATTATTCTGCTCAAGTGAAAATATACACCATTAGCACCTTAAATAAATGACTATGTATGTATATATACTTCAACTTCTATTACCAAGATATTCCATCACAGTTTCTCCTCTATAATGAAATGATAAATAACAGGAAAAAGACTGAGTCAACCTATTGCCCAGTGCTTCAATAGACTGACCTCGATATGTGTTTTTTTACTGCCTCTCTCCAACAGTACTCACAGTAATGGCTTTTGAGCAAAGCTTTCTTTTCCATTGAGAAAATCATCATTTTGTTTAATCAAAGTGTGCTCTGTTGATAGTATAAAATATTTTTTTATTATTTAATCTGCTTCTTTTCAATTTTTTGTATGTTAGCAAAATAAAATATAGTAAGATAAAACAAAAACTCTCATATCTAAGCTGTAAAGACAAGCCAACAGAAATAAAAGAGCCCCAAGAGAAATCACAAAAATCAGAGAGACAGTCATTCACAAATTCAGGAGTCCCATAAAAATACCAAAGTAAAAGCTATAATATATTTGCAAAAGGCCAAGTGCACACCAGTGTAGGTCCTGTTCTTGCTGCTTCAGACTCTGTAAGTTCATATGAGCTTTGATCAGTTGATTTGAAAGAGCCTATTCTCTGGTGTCTCCATCCTCTCTGGCTCATACTCTCTGTTCTTCTGTGGAGTTCCCTGAGTCTGACAGGAGGAAATATGGAGACATTCACATATTTAGAGCTGTAACTTATACTGTCTTACTAGGTGTTAGGTCTAGTTTTAAAACTAAAAGCCAAATTTCATTATAATCATCAGGGCCTGGGTTTCTTTTCAGGTGGGAGACTTTTAATGACTTCTATTTCACTAGGGATTATAGATCTGTTTAAATGACTTATCTGGGTATTGACTGAACTTTGGCAAATGATACCTATTGAGAAAATTATCCATGTGTTTTAGATTTACAAATTTGTTGGAATATATGTATTAAAGGTATATTATTATGGTTCTATGGATTTCCTCATTATCTCTCTTAATATATTCCTTTTTGTTTATAATTTTGCTAATTTGGATATTCTCTTTCCACCTTTTACTTAATTTAGATAAGGGTTTGTCCTTGTTGATTTTCTCAAAGATTCAACTCTTTTTTTATTGACTATTGTTTTCTTTAAACACTATTTCTATTTTATTAACTCCATCCTTGATTTTGATTGTTTCTTGCTGTCTACTCCTGATGGGTGTGTTTACCTCTTTTTAGCTTTAACAGGTATATTGTCACATTGCTAGTATGAGATCTCTCTAATAATTTTAGGTAGGCATTTAACTGATATGAACTTGAATCTTAGCATGCTGCTTTCAACATCCACCACAACTTCTGGCACATTGTATATTGATTTTTATTGAAATCTAAAAAGTCTTTAATTCCTTTCTTATTTTTCTATTGTTCTATTTTTTATTTACTAGACAGTTCTTCAGTTTCCATGGTCTTGTAATTTTTCTGTTTTTTCTATTGTTGATATGCAGCTTTAATCCATGGTGATCTGATAAAATGCAGGGAGGGATTTTAATTTTCTTGTACCTGTTGAGATTTGCTATGTGCCTGAGAATATGGTCAGTTTCAGAGAACATTCCATGAGGTGCTGAGAAGAAGATATATTCATTTGTGTTTGGGTAAAATGTTCTGTAAATATCTGATAAGGTCCATTTGGTTTAGGATGTCATTTACAGTATTTATTTCTTTGTTTAGTTTTTGTATGATTGACTTGTCCATTGGTGAGAGTAGGGTATTGAAGTCTCCCACTACCAGAGTGTAAACATCAGTAAGTGATTTAAGCAGCAGTAGTGTTCTTTTTATAACTTGGGTGTTCTGGTGTTTAGGGCATACATATTAAGAATTAAAATGTCATCTTGGTGGTTTCTTCCTTTGATGAGTATCGTGACCATTCCTGTCTCTTTTCATTCATTTTGGTTTGAGGTTTATTTTGTTATATATTAAAATGGCTAAACTATCTTGTTTCTTAGGTCCATTTGCTTGGAATACCTTTATTTCCAAATCCTTTACCCTAAGGTAAAGTCTACCCTTGATGTTGAGGTGTGTTTCTTGGATACAGCAAAAATGATGGGTCCTCTTTTTTAATCCATTCTGTTCATCTGTATCTTTATGTTGAATAATTGACACCATTAATATTGAGAGATATCAATTACTTTACTAAAGATTATTGATTTTTGATTTCTGTTTTTGTTGTTATTGTTGTTATTAATGATGGTGGTATGTGTGTGTGGTGGGTATATACTTTCCTTTTTTGTTTTTGTTGGCATGAGATTATTCCTGTTTTCTTGGTTGAGCTTGGTTGAGAAGTTAATCTCCTTAGGTTGAACTTTTTTTATTTCCTTATATTATTTAATTTGAATTTATCACAGAATATACTATTTTCACCATTTGTGATGATTCAAATTTTTCTTGGATGTAGTAATCTGGACTGGCATTTGATGATTCTTAGAGTCTGTAGGACATCTGTCTAAGTCCTTCTGTCTTTTCAGTTTTCATTTATTGTTAAAGGTAATTTACTATAAATTGGTAGATTTATTTTTAGATTCTTTTTTTGTGTTCTCCAAGACTGTAATTTGCTGTTATGTCAATGCCATGCTGTTTTCAATCCCTAAATTTTTATGGTATATTTAACATCAGGTGGAATAGTGACTCCCATTCTTATTCAAGATTGATTTGAAAATTCTCTTTTTTTATACAAACACTATTACTATTCTGTTACAATAAAACACATCTTTTAAATTTTTTAAAGAAAATCATATAGAAATCAGGTATAATTCTAATAGGTCTGTCTTTATGTATTATTTGGCCTTTTCCCTTGAAGCTTTTAATATCCTTTCTTTGTTCTGTATATTTAATGTTTAGATTATTATGTACAGAAGGAACTTTCTTTTCTGGTCCAATCTAGTTGCTGTTCTGTAAGCTTCTTGTAACTTTATAGGCATCTTCTACTTTAGGTTAGAAATATTTTCTACTATAATTTTGTTAAAAATATTTTCTGATACTTTGAGCTTTGTTTCTTCTTCTTTCTATATTGATATTATTCTTAGATTTGATTTTTCCATAATTTGACAAATTTACTAGGTGTCTATGTCAGAATTTTTTAGATTTAACATTTCTTTGATCAATGCATCTATTACTTCTGTTGTATCCTCAGCTTCTGGGTTTTACTCTTCACTCTCTTTTATTCAGTTGGTCAATCTCACCTCTACAGGTCTTGTTCAAATTCCTAAATTTTTAATATCCAGAAATCCCTCAGTAAGGTTTTCTCCATTGGTTCTACTTCCATCTTCAGCTCTTAAATAATTCTAGTCATTTCCTTGCACTGATTGCATTTTATTTTTTTGGGGGGGATTTCATTAAGGGACTTATTCATTTCCTGTTTAAGGACTTCTATTGTCTTTATTCATGTTGTTTTATTTTCCTTTACATGTGCTTCAGCGACAATGGAATAATCTGGGCCTTTTGTGGTAGGCCTGATGGGTTTTAGTGGAGACACTTTGTCCTTAATGTTATTTATTTATTTTTCTGTAGAATTGAGGCATCTGGGATTGAGGTGATTTCTGATCTTCTCTTTGTTAGGTGGGTATTTTGTTCTTTAGTCTGTTTCTTTTCTTTTCTTTCTTTCTTTCTTTTTTTTTTTGTTTGAGAATATGATGTCTGTGTGTTGCTTGGCAAGAAATTTTCTGTGAACCTGATAGATGTGACCATTGGAGATTCTGAATAAAATGTGTTTCTGACTTTAGGAATTGTCATATATGAATGAGGATAGTCTAGGGATCTAAGGGTCTCACTGGAATGAGGACAACAAAATGTTCAATTAGAACCTTTATTTATAGTCTCCTTGGAGTGGGAATTGACTGTAAATATAGATAACCCAGGAAGATATGCTATAGGGCTAAAGATGAAATTGGAGGATTTAATTTGTTTCCCTCACATTCCGAGCATGTGTGTTTCCTGGGAATGACTGCTGGAGTTGGAGGACAGGATAAGGAGATGAGTTGGGGGAAGGAAGGTGAAGGAGAAGTTCTTTATGATGAGATGAGGATGAGGTTAGAGATGAAATAGTGACTGTAGCCTGGTTGTGCTACAGAGCTTAGTAAGAGTCTGAGGAGAAAGACAGAGTGATCAAAAGGTGAGGAGATCTGCCCCCTGGCAGGAGTGGCTCATGGGTTATCAAGGTGTGGCTGATGGAGTTGGGGACTTGGAGCAAGCATTGAGTGTGGGAGGGAGGTTAGAATGAGAAGATCTGTGGAATCCATAGGAGATGGGAGAGGGGAGAAGGAAAGTTGCAGTAGGTGTTCTGTGAAGAGCTGAGGATCTGACTCAGTGGATGGGTCTGGAGGAGCCAAGGGGGAGATGAATATCTCAAGTCAGCCTAGCTGGCAGGAGTTTAAAATTTTTACATAATATACTTTGATCATAATCTTGCCTCCTCCTAACTCCTCTATTTTTACTCATGTAACTATATGTTTTTTCTGTTTTTCTCTCTCAAAAGCAAAATATCCCCCAAATGAAAATGCAAACAAACAAAAATTTTAGTAAGACAGAAATATCAAAGCAAAATCTCTCTTCCTCTCTCTCTCTCTCTCTCTCTCTCTCTCTCTCTCTCTCTCTCTCTCTCACACACACACACACACACACACACACACACATACACACACACACACACACACAGAGACACAGGGAGTCTGTTGGTCATGGCATCTACCCTGAATTATGTTGATAGTGTCACTCCATTATAGAAAACCAATTCCCTTTTCCCAGGAAGTAGCAATTCCAAATAGCATTTGTTCAGGTTTGAAATTTTGCATCCAATTCCCTTTTTGAGTTCTGGAATTTTCCCTGGTTTGAACCTCTATAGATCTCTTGCATGCTTCCACAGTTCCTGTGAGTTCATATATGTATCAGTACCACAGTGTGTGGACGATGCTGTTTTTGTGAAGTCATCCACCACCTCTGACTCTTAAGACCATTTTGCCTCTTTTTCTGCATAGATCCCTGAACCTTGAAGGAGGGGTTTGATAAAGACATCTCATTTAGGGATATTTTCTGATCTCTCTCTCTCTCTCTCTCTCTCTCTCTCTCTCTCTCTCTCTTCCTCCCTCCCTCTCTCTCTATCTCTTTCTCTCCCTCCCTCTTTCTTCCCCACCTCTTTGCCTATTTATGACCTCTGTGTTAATCATCATAAACTTCAAGAAGAAGCATTTCCGGTGAAGTTGAGCTATGCACACATCTATAAGTAAAATAATGTAAATATATTTGACATATAAGCTTAATTTGTGTTCTGAGATTCATTTGTTTTGACTTCAAACATAAATAGCAGCATGTGTCAGCTATTAATGTCATATAGAGAGAAATTTAATGTCATCTTGATCATAGGAGATGCTTTGAGCACCTGTGAGAAGACTGGGTTTTAGTTTGCTTGATGTTGTTTTGTCTCTTTCAATGTATGAATTTTGTGTTTATTCTGTTGACTCCTTTTAATAATTTCAAAACTGACTCATCACAAAACTGTTTTCAGAATTATCCAGATGAGTTAGAATTATTTAGGCAAAGGCATTTAAACTTCTCCCCAAACTGACAGGAAAGACATTCTCACAGCACAGTAGCAAACTTCTTCCTAAACCTCCCAAATTCTGTATGGCTGTAGTTTGTTTCATTTTTGTTTGTGGCAATAATTTAAAATTACCTTATAATAAAAGTTGCTAGTTCCTTGACTTGGTAAGGGAAGAAAATGGACTCTGAAAGAGTTGGGAGAGAGATCAATATGGTCAAATTTTGTTGCACAAAATCCTCAAAGAACTAATTTTTTTAAAAAAGTTCCTTTATTTAATTATAGAGAGGTTAGAAGTTGTATAGGTGAATGTAGATGGGTATTAACTAAATGCCTGATAAGGTTCCCTAGAAATCATGAGTGTGGCATTTTCAATAAGTAGGAAAAAGTGCAGTGAAATCATGAAGTAACTCAGAGCTATAGTGAATACATTTATACATTCAAGCTCTAAAGCAAAATTAAAAATATTCTCATGAATAACTCCAAGAAAATAGAAAGACTGAATTATGGACATCATTTAATTAAAGCCTTGTCCTCTGAAATCACACAGATTTATCTTTTCTGAATCCTGGCTCATAGACTGAAAGAAGATAAATAGCTCAGAGCTTTCTGCTATAGCCCCTCAAAGGGCTTGGCACATTCTTATATGTAGGAAACAAGGGAGAGGTATTTAAAACTATGAATCATTTTATATTACATGAGCCAACTGAGGAAATATGTAAACATGTTTATGAAGAACATCTTCTCTTGTCAATAATAGAAATTAATTGGATTGTTTACCCATGGAGTCTTGTTTATTTTTATAGTTATTAATTACAAATGTATACTTCACTGTTATCATCTAATTCTTCTTATTAATGAATTTTTTTAATGAGTGTTTTTACATACTAGTGTTGTTGACGGCTGGTCACACTCTCTTTGTTCCCTAGTTACTGAGCAGTTCTATGTACTTAGTTATGTCTACAGTTAAGAATCCATGAAGCTAATCAAACAATCTATAAACCACAAAAGATTGATATAATAAAAATATATATATATTTATTGACACATATGAATTTAGTATTTATTATATATTTTACTTGTGTAAAGCACAATAGCATTTAAGAGATGTACCTTTCCTTAGAAAATAAAAGTAACACTAAAAATGTAAGAGTAAAAAGACATAAAAACACCACATCCTTAAAAATATGAGATGTGGAAAAGAGAGAGTGACTGGAAGGGGTGGGAGGAGGAAGGGAGATTGAACAAGGATATGCATGGATAAAAATATGACTTTATTCATAATGAAAAATATGTCAAAGGAAGGATAGTTATCAAGTTTGATAATGGGAAAGTCAAAGATAAAACAGAAAACTACATGCGAGTTGGATTTGATAACTTTCATCTGTCTATATCACCTTGTTTCTCTGATGATCAATCATTCCATATTTCTAAACTTGAAAGATGTTTTTAATGGGAACAGTGACAAGCAAACCTCTCATTCTAATAAAAAGATCCTGTATAGGTCACTAGCAAAAAGGATCACATCCATAACCCATCATAAGTACCAAAGAGAGTATTCTGTTTTCATATACTTGACTCCATTTAAAAATGTTCTCAATGTATATATATATTCTCTTTATCTATTTGTTTGTTGATAAACACCTTGGCTGGTTCCATATCTGTAGTATTGAGGTTGCAGGTATCTCTTGAGTACTCTGACTGCATCTCCTCTGGAATGTATGCCCAAGAATAAAATGGCTGGATCAAATGATAGTCTATTTTTGAATGCTAAAAACTTCCATATTATTTTCTGTAGTGTCTGAACTGATTTGTATTCCCATCAACAGTGTTTGAGTTCCTTTCCTTTGTCTTTAAACATATTTGTTGTTTGTATTATCTTATTAAAAGTAGTCATCCTAACTAAGTAGCATGAGATAGAGCCTTATTATGATTTTGATTTGCATTACTTGATGACTATAAGTAATGGGATTTATGTATAGATATAAATATAAATAAATATAATATATATTTTAAAGTGTTTGGATTTTTTTCTTAGTGAAATGTGTATTCATACTGTTTTATTTGCCCACTTTTAATTTGATTAATTATATTTTGCTCTTATTATTTCTGAGATTTTTCTGTTCATTCTGGATGTTAATTCTCTGCCAGATGAATAGCTGATAAATATTTCTTCACTTGCTGTAGATTATTCCTTTACTTTGATAGTTTTCTTTGCTCTGCAGAAGCTTTTAATTTGATGAAATCTAATTTGTCTATCCTTGTTTGTGGTTTTTTATGCTTTCAGAGATCTAAGCAAGAAATAGTTTTCAATGCCAATATCTTAAAATCTTTCTGTGTTTTCTGATAGCTGTATCAAGGTTTCTTATTGTACATCAAAGTATTTTATTCATTTTCCATTAATTTTAGTACATGGTGACAGACAGAGACAGGACCCCAATTTGAGTGTTCTACCTTGGGTTATCTACCTTACCCAAAGTCATTTAGTAAAAAGACTGTTTTGTCTCAATGTACTAACATGAGTTTTTTAAAATAAATAGTTTCTTAAGAATAAATATATAATAATTTTCTTGAAAGAATCTTTTATCTTTGTGTTTGAATTTATTTCTAGGTATTTTATTTATTCTACTAGCTGTTATAAATGATATGTCTTTTTGGTGTCTTTTTCAGACAGTTCACTAATAGAAATGCTACTGATATTTGTGTATTTATGCAGCCTATAACCTTGCCAATTTTTAAATAGAGTTATTTGTTTTCTTGCTGCAAAATCCCTTAAGTTTCATGTATAATTTAAATAGTAGCTCCTTGTCAGATGTTTAGTTGCAAATATAATCTCCCTCTGTTGATCATTTCTCATGCAGTATTTAAGATATTTGTTGTTATATAATCATATTTTTGCACTTCAGTTTGGTTAAAGTCATGTTAAACAAATCACTAAGTATGCTACTTCTGTATAGAATGTTCTCCCCATTTTTTTTGGTAATTTCGTAAACTTAAGTCCATAATTCATTCAGAGTTGATGTTTATATACAGTAAAATACAGGATCTAATTTTATTCTTCTTCGTATAGTTAGTTTTTTTCCCAGGACCATTTATTGCATTGGGTCCTTCTTGGTCACATTGTTTTAATGATAACATTCATTGATTCCAAATATGTGGACTTGTTTCTGAAATCTCTATTTTATTTCTAATAGATTATGTAATGTTTTTAAACATCAATTTAACATCATTCTTTACTATGTTTTAAGAATATTTTGATGTCAGACACTCAGTACTATTATAATACCTTGAGTTGAGTAATTTTGCTCAAGAATGTTTTGACTAATTGACTTTAAAGTCCTAAATTTTTACATAAAATTTTATTATAAGTATTTAATCTAGTTAAAATATCTTTTTGATTTATGTGTAACGAATATTCATGATCTTGCATGAGTAAATTCAGAAGTGTTTATATTTGTGTTCTCCTGTTTGGTGGCTTTTGTTTTCATGTGCTGTCTCTAGCAGCCTAGGCCAACCTTGAACTCCTTGTGATTCTAATGTTTCCCAAGTACTAGAATTACAGGGTTATGCTCCTGCTGTAGTCTTCTTATTTACTGAGAATCTATGTTACAGTATCTTTGTATTTGCAAAAAATAGTAAGCATTGGCTATAGAATTCATAACAGGGAAAACATTTGTTTCTCTGTGGCCTTGCTTATTGACGTGGACTTTATTTCAACATGTAACCTCGTATGCTTGCAAAAAGACAGTACTAAATCTAAGCTTAATATTAAGACTTTCTACATATTGACAGATCAATGAGATATTGTCCTTCATTACATTTTTGAAAATCTTACCATTTAAGTTACCCCAACTTTTAATTTTAGATATTTATCTTGGTTAGTATAAGGATGAAAAATTAAAATGCATGATTTCAACTGGCACTGTGTCTATCAATATGTATAATTCATCCCCAAACTAATTGTTTCCGTACGTAATTCTGAACCATCCCAAAGAACAGATGGTTTGGAAGTCAACTGGGAGAAGACATGTCCTTTAATTTATGAATTATACAATGTTCTTCCTGAGGAAATTATAATGAGAAAATCTTTTGTATTCATATTTTACTGTTAATTTTTTTTAACATTCACACTTCACATGGAATAGAAGCCTATGACTGGCTATATTCCTTTGTTATTTTATTTTATCTTATTTGTCCATTCACAGATTGCTGTCCTATGGGAAAAAAATTCTGATTATTTCCTTTCACATGTAAATATGCTTTTACTTCTATAATAGATTGTTTTCTAAGGGCTTTTTGAATTAATTTTTAAAATTTGGATTCTGGTGTGTTTTTTCGTCAATTTATTTTTTTAATAAGATTTGCTCCTTAATCTGTTCAAATACTATGAATATTAAGATATCTATATATGGTTAATACTTTTTCTAGCTTTAATTTTGGAGCAGTATAAAACTGGTTAAGAGTATAATAAGTGTAATAATGCATAAAAATTCCACTGTATCTTTCACTTAGCCTCATCAATTGTTAATGCTTTAGTGTATTTGCTTAGTCATTTCATCTTTACCCTTTAATACTTTTGTGTCTATTTCTAAGCTCCTCTTGTGAATGTTTAAATATTACAGTACAATTATAAAGTTCATTAAATTTCACATTGCACTGTACTTTAATGTGTAATTCACAGCTCTTTGTTATAGCCATCACAGCATGGTTCTTTCATAGCATTGTTTCTCCTTGTGGGCCAGGGACCCTCTTTATCATCATGCATTGAGCTCACCTGTCATATCTTTTCTCTGTCCTTTCGTATTATATCTCCAACTCTAAATGACATTTGTGAATAATACATGTCAATTTTTAAAAGTATATATTGTTTATTTTTTTTAGTTTTCTCTTTTCTACATTAGATAGAAAGTCATCTGATGATACTTGCTTACATTAACATCTATTATATTGGATAATAATTGGTGATTGTTAATTCTATAATTTTCACTAACCAGCCATATATTTATCCACAAAGCATTAACACTTTGTGCATTAAAATAAAAATATTACAGAAATATAAATTACAATATATGATAGTTGATGTTATTTAACTTACTTAATTTAGTTATTCCCATAACATTTATTGAAAAAAATAAAACCATAAATATTTTTCTCTGTCCACATGTATCAGTGCAGCAATGTAGAGTTTCAAAATGAAAACTGCCATAGACCAGATAGATGATGTATTTCAAAGTGTCAATTAATTTGGGGAGACTACTGTCTCATATTCTTTCAGTGTATGTTAGACTCAAATTAAATATCTTCTATTTTACAAATGGTTTTGTTCATATTCCACCCTAGCATCTCCATGAGATTTTTAGATTAGAGTCAATTTGTTCATTCATAAAAAATGTCCAACAAAATTTCTTCATTCAGGACAGATCCAAAAAAAAATAAAATCTGTAAGTATTTTAAAGAAAATTTACTTCTAGATACTGACTCTACCAGTCATTCCTAACATCTTTCTTCAAATATTTCTCTTTATTTGTGAGGTGTATGCATGTATGTGCATGTGTATGTGTGTCTGTTTAAGAGTGTATATTTGCTTCTTTGTGACAGGGCATTGCTATGTATTGCTGGCCAGCCTCAAACTCAAGATTGTCTATCTCCAGCATCTCAGCCCTGAGACGTGTGTGCTATCATCTAGGATTACTTTACTTTTAATAATATTTTACGGATTCTTAGGAAATTGTATGCATATCTCTAGCATACCTGATCATGTCTACTCACTTCACTCATTCAA
Organism: Sigmodon hispidus; assembly: GCA_004025045.1. NCBI lineage: Eukaryota > Metazoa > Chordata > Mammalia > Rodentia > Cricetidae > Sigmodon > Sigmodon hispidus. Next base: position 130,963 of record PVIH01003307.1, on the reverse strand, counting down.
CTTACACAAATGCCTTATTTTCTCTCCAACATCATATCATCTTTCATTTTTTAAGTTGTATTTTTAAAAGCTTTATCTTTGTGTATATAACTATTTGCCAGTCTTCACAAGACATTTGTGTGGCTACAAACACCAGAAAAGGATATGTGATACCTGGGAGACAATTATTATCAGTGAGTACTCTCTCCCCAATCCACACCATACTAATTCTGAAAATCAAAGTCTGGTTCACTGAAGAAGCAGAAAGTACTCTTAACTTGTGAAATATTTCTAGGGATAATATGGCTACTTTTCTTTCATACCTCAATGAATCTAGTTGGTGCTGCCTATAAGTCCATGGATGTGTTCAAATACTTGGACAGGAATGAATGATGTTTGTGTTTGAGTGCATTTATATGTACATCTATGTGTCATTTCATACATTCATGTACTATGGTATCTATCTGGACATCAGAGGATGTCTGCTTGTATGAGTCCTCACCTTTCACATTGATAGTTATCCCTTCTTTTTATTGTTGCTCAGCACTTCATACACAGGGTTTGCTGAACCCTATCCACTTCTTATATCACTGTAGGAAGACTGAGGTTTATAGATGTATGCAAATACTCTCACATTTTTTTATAGGTTCTGAGGATTTGGAATGAGGTCCACATACTTGTACAATAAGCACTTTACCCACAAAACAATTTCCCTGAACATAGGTGTTTAATTTCTTGAAGTAGCATTTTGTTAGCATCAGCAAATATCTTACTCATCCTTTCTTGGGTATCGTACCTGTTCATCTATTATTAGTAAAAATTTTGTATCTATTTTAGTTGTTTTATTTGCAATTAGAAACCATTTTGCTGAAATATAATTTTATCTATTCACCTTACAATGATAAAAATCATTTTAGATCTTCTGGAGTTAGGTTGCTAATGTTTGAGGAGCTCTTATTTTTATCTTTATCTATGCTTGCATGTGGGGCAGTATTTTAAAATATACTTTAAAATAAAAATGATAAATTTTCTGTAAGTTTTGTAAATTACATTCACTTATGCAATGAAATGAAGTGTCTGTCAATGAAGCCATCATTGTGGTGATATACTGTATATTTAATAAAAGAATTCTGAAATAATAGAGGATAAAATCACTCACAGCCAAGTCACAGAGTTCAGGAAGTGGTGACCCATTCCTTTAATCCCATCACTTGGGAGAAAGAGATCCATCTGGATTTCTGTGAGTTTAAGACCTAACAGCCAGGCAGTGGTAGCACATACCTTTAATGCTAGCTATAGTAGTAGGTGAAACAGGAAGCAAAACAGCTGTGCAGGGAAAGAAAGATAATGCAGGAGAAGGCAGAAATTCAGTCATTCTGTCTGAGTGGCCAGTCATGCTGAAAACCCATGAGAACAGCACTCTGCTTGACCTGAGAAGTTGGCTAGATTAGAATTAACTGTGGTTTGCTTCTCTATCTCTCTGATATTCCAACTTTTCCTCAATATCTGGCTCTGGGTTCTTATTATAATAATAAATATCACCACACATCATGTATACTGACATTATTTTCAAATATGTCTTATTCTCACTGTTTTTTTTATTTTTCATGTCAAATATCATTTTTCAGAGAATTGGTTTATTTTTCTGATATTTCTTTTCATTTTAATTATTTAATAATTTGTGAAGCTCTCTAGTTAGGTACATGCATATCTTTTATTATTGTCTTCCAACTCTACTGACTCATGTATAATGATAACAATGTTCATTTTTATTTCTTTTATTTCAACTGGTGAGTGTTTTATAATATAAATAATTAACCCATTTTTTCCTTTGATGTATGTGTGTATGAAATTACATAGTAATGTTTACTTTTATTTTTCTACTACATCTGATTTTTAGTCAATATTTTCTAATTTAGTATAGTTACTCAAATTTTCTTGCTTCCATGTTTGTATAATATTAATAATTTGATCTCAGATTTTAATGAGCACCTTTTGTAGAAAACATGCTGACTCCAGTATGACCTTAAAGTGGATGATCCCAGAAAGGCATTAAACTCTTCATCTCTAATTCACTTGATTACAAATTTACAGACTGGTAATACTCATGGTCTCTCTCTCTCTCAGATAGTGTGTGTGTGTGTGTGTGTGTGAGAGAGAGAGAGAGAGAGAGAGAGAGAGAGAGAGAGAGAGAGACAGAGACAGAGAGACAGAGAGAGACAGAGACAGAGAGAGACTACATTTTAACTTTAACAATTCTTGGTTTGGCTTTTGTCTAGCTTTTTGTTTTGTTTTTGTTCTTATAAATGGTTTAAGTGACTTTCACCTCCCTTTATTAATTCAGAAATACTTTTACAATAGTCATGTAAACACTAAGGGGAACTGAGGCATGCATGCTCTTTACATTCAGTTTTTGATGTTTGGTACTATGACATGCAAAATTGTCTTGTGAAATGTTTTAAGCTTCTGTGGATTTCAGCTCTTCATCATAGAAAGACCATAGTTCTCTGCCCTGACTTCTCCAATTCTTAAGACACTGGCATGTATACTGGAACAGGGGATGGGCTCGCTTCATTCCATTCCTATTTCTAGAGGCCAGAAACCTTTCTAACCTGATACCCAGTATCCTACATGACCTTGCATCACTTTTGTTTACAGTTATTTTGATTGGTGCTTGTTAGAACATCTGAACAAAAATGCTACAAGTTTGATTTCATGGCTTCTGCTTCTAAGTGGTTTCAAACTTTTGTCTGTTACACATTCCACAAAAATTTATATCAATTTTAAGTTGGTAATTATTTTTCTTGCTGTACTATCTGCGTTTAATGTTTTTTGAATTATATAGTCAAAATGATCTATTTATTTGTTCGATATTTTGCTATATTCAGAGTTTCTGCTTTTCGACTACTAAATTGCCTGTACATTTATGTAATAAACAAATCAATCCATATTTCCTTTTTGATTTGGTTTCCCATAAGAACTGAATTTAATAGTTTTTTGAATGACTATGGACTTGCCCAAAACTTGTTTATATAAATGTCTAATGCCCAGTTATTTGAGATAATGATTTGCAATATATAAAAAACACCATTTACTTCTAAAAGAATGCTAAATTTAATTGTAACTTCAAACCTAACAATTTGGTTGCTACTTGACTCTGTACTTTCACAAAATATTGTCAATTGAAATTGTCGGAAGGAATAAATTATTTGTTAAAGATCTCAGATGATTTGGGGGTTTTAGAATGTTCAAGTTTATTATTATTATTGCAGTATACATTAATTAAATTAGATCAATATTGTTGGTTTGTGAGCTAATTGTTTCTCCTGCTCAGAATCTATGAACATTTTTATGTATTAAAACTAGAAAGCTTGCATTTTATCTATTGAGTTTGAAAGTACAGACATTAAATTAAAAAATATATTCCTTGTATTTTTTCACATTTGACTTGTGCTTTCTCATTTTTAGGCATGTAGAATAGAAACAGAAATTTTCTGTCCAGTATAGTACCTTTACCATCTGCAAAATCTGTTAGATCTCAACTTACATGTTTGAATGATTTAACTTTGCATATTAATTTTGGTATTTCATATTATGTTGACATTGATATTACCGTATCTTCAATTCATTAAAAAACATTTTTTATACATTAATCATTTTTCTAAAGTAGAATGTTAATTTCTGAGTCTTAAACCTTCTTTCCAGTAGTATATATTGCACAAATTCTATTTATTATTATATAATAATAATAAACAGAGGAAAAGCTGAAATGTCAGAAAGACAGAGAACAAACCACAGTTAATTCTCACCCAGACTACTCCTCAGGCAGAATTGAGTAGGTCTTGTCTCCTTGAGTCTTCAAACTGAGAGGATATTCAGGCAAAAGGGACAGAACTTTCTCCTTCTTTTTAAATTTCTTTCCCAACCTAGCTGTCTTACTTCCTTGTTCAACATTCCTATAGCTAGGTAGGATTAAAAGTGTGTGCCACCACCACCTGGTGCTGTTTGGCCTCGAAATAATAGAAATCCAGAGGATCTTTGCTTCCAAAATGCTGGGATTAAAGACTGAGTCACCACTCCCTGACCATTTTGGCTTGGCTCTGTTCTCTGATATTTCAGGCTATTTTTATTAAATATACCACCACCCAGTATACTTCTTTTTTTTTAACTTTTTTTAAAGTGTCGTTTTATTTTCAGCTGACAAATACAAATTGCATGTTGGTAACAACGATGTGATCTTTCTTTTTTTTAAAGTTTATTATTATGAACAAAGAAGTCACACTTTCTATCCTTGTATATACTTATTCAAGGTCCCTTCCTCCCCCCCCCCCACCACATCAGGTCATTCTCTGTTCGGAATACCTGACTCAGTCTTGAGATTGTAGGGAGAAAACGGGTATACTTCTAATTCTAATTATTTCAAATTTGTATTTTCAAGCTCACATAATTTTTCTAATTTCTTTATTCTTATTAGTTGACAGTTTGTTTGCTCTTACAATGTTGCACAGAATCCAATGCAGTCCTCCAGGCATGACTGCCTTTGTTTTATCTTTTTTTTCTAGTCTGAATCTTCTCTTTTTTTAATTTATTATGAACAAAGAAGTCACATTTTTCAATCCTCATATGTCCTTAATCAAGGTCCCTTTCCCCTCCCACCGTATCAGGTAATTTTTTCTTCTCCACATCTCCCCATCCCTCCCATGGGCAGGCAATCTCAAGGTCCAAAGGTCCCAATATTGCTTAGTTCAGTCACCACTCCTGACAAATTCAGTTTTTTCTCCCCAGTATTAGACTGAATTAGGTGTTCCAATAGGGAAAGTGGGAAAAAGGTGTCAGTCCAAGTTGTTTTCCATCCCAAGCTGTTCACTGGTTGTGGTTTGCAGCTTGGGTATGCTCTATCTTTTGTTTAAAGTCCACTAATGAGTGAGTACATCCCCTGCTTTATCTTTCTGGGTTTGTGATACCTTGCTCAGGAGGATATTCTCCAAATCCATCCATTTGCCTGCAAATTTTAGGATATCATTTTTTCTTACTGCATAGTACTCCATTGTGTAGATGTACCAGAGTTTGTTAATACATTCTTCAGTTGAGGGACATCTAGGTTGTTTCCAGGTTCTTGCTATTACAAATAACACTGCTATGAACAGGGTTGAGCTAATGCCATTGGAGTGCAACTGTGTGTCTTTAGGGTATACACCAAGAAGTGGTATTGCTGAGTCCTTGGGGAGATTGATTCTCAGTTTTCTGAGAAACCACCATACTGCATTCCAAAGTGGCTGAACAAGTTTACACTCTCACCAACAATGGAAGAGTGTTCCCCATGCTCTGCACTCTCTCCAGCATAAGCTGTCATCCGTGTCTTTTATCTTAGCCAATCTGACAAGTATCAGGTGGTATCTCAAAGTTGTTTTGATTTGCATTTATCTGATGACCAAAGATGATTAGCACTTTTTCAAGTGCCTTTCAGCCATTCATAATTCTACTGAGAATTCCCTTTTTAGTTCTGAACCCGATTTTTTGATTGGGTTATTCAAGGTTTTGGGCTCCAGATTCTTGAGCTCTGTATATATCGTAGAGATCAATCCTCTATCACTTGTAGGGTTGGTGAAAATCTTTTCCTATTCTGTAGACAGTCATTTTTTCCTATTGACAGTGTCCTTGGCTTTACAGAAGCTTCTCACTTTCAGGAGTTCCCACTTATTGATTGTTGATCTTAGTGTCTATGCCACTGGTGTTATATTTAGGAAGTGGTCGCCTGTGTCAATTCATAGAAGTGTGTTTCCCACTTTCTTTTATATGAAGTTCAAAGTGGCTGGGTTTAAGTTGATCCACTTGGATTTGAGTTTTGTGCAGGGTGACAGGCTTGGATCTGTTTGCATTTTTCTACACACTACCATCCAGCTATGCCAACACCATTTGTTAAATATACTATCTTTTTTCTATTGAATATTTTGAGCCGCTTTGTCGAAGATCAGGTGTTCATAGGGTTTTGGGTTAATGTTTGGATCCTCAATTCTGTTTCGTTGACCCACAAGTCTGTTTTTATGCCAGTACCAGGCTGTTTTTATTACTGTAGCTCTATAGTATAATTTGAAGTAAGGGATGGTGATACCTCCCGATGTTCTTTTGTTGAGCAAAATTATTTAGGCAATCCTCGCTATCCCATTATTCCAAATGAATTTGAGTATTATTCTTTCAAGACCTGAAAAATATTGTGGTGGGATTGTTTTTGGGCAGTGCATTGAACCTGTAGATTGCCTTTGGTAGAATTGCCATTTTTACTATGTTGATCCTACCTATCCAGGAACATGGGAGAGCTTTCCATTTTCTGATATCCTCTTCAATTTCTTTCTTCAGTGATTTAAAATTTTTGTCAAATAGATGTGGTACTTTTTTGGTTATAGTTACTCCAAGGTATTTAATACTATTTGCAGTTATTATGAAGGGTAATGTTTCCCTTATTTCTTTTTCAGCCCTTTTACCTTTAGTTTATAGGAGGGTTACTTATTTCTTTGAGTTAATCTTGTATCCTGCTACATTGCTGAAGTTGTTTATCAGCCATAGCAGTTCCTTGGAAGAAATTTGTGGGTCATTTATGTATACAATCATATCATCTGCAAATAGAGATAGTTTCACTTCTTCTTTTTCAATTTGTATCCCCTTAATCTCCTTTCGTTCTCTTATTGCTTTAGCTAAAACTTCGAGAACTGTATTTAATAGATAAAGGTAGAGAGGACATCCTTGTCTAGTTTCTGAATTTAGTGGGATGGCTTTGAGTTTTTCTCCATTAAGTTTGATGCTGGCTGTTGACTTCTTGTAGATTGCCTTTATTATAATCAGATATTGTCCCTGTATTCCTGATCTCTCCAGAGCTTTTATCATAAAGGTGTGTTGGATTTTGTCAAAGGCTTTTAGAGCATCTAAGGATATGATCATGTGGTTTTGTTCCTTTAGTTTGTTTACATGATGGATAATGTTTACAGTGTTTTGTATGTCAAACTAACCCTGCATTTGTGGGATGAAGCCTACTTGGTCGTGGTGGATAATATTTTTTATATATTGTTGTACTCGGTTTGCCAAAATTTTGTTGAGAATTTTTGCATCAATATTCATGAGGGAAATTGGTCTGTAATTCTCCTTCTTTGTTGTGTCTTTGAGTGGCTTGGGTTTTAGGGTAATTTTGGCCTCATAAAAGACATTTGGCAATATTCCTTCAGGTGTTACTGTGTGAAATAGTTTGAGGAATAATGGTAGTAATTCTTCTTTGAATGTCTGGTAGAATTCTGCACTGAAACCATAGGGACCAGGGCTTTTATGTTTGGGGAGGCTTTTAATGACAGCTTCAATTTCCTTAAAAGTTACAGGCCTGTTTAGGTAATTAATCTGTTCTTCATTTAATTTTGGTAAATGGTACCTGTTCAGAAAGCTGTCCATTTCTTCTAGGTTTTGCCTTTTTGTGGAATATAAATTTTCGAAGTATGACATGATAATTCTCTTGATTTCCTGGATGTCTGCTGTTATGTCCCCCTTTTCATTTCTGATTTTGTTGATTTGGACAATCTCTCCCTGCTTTTTGATTCGGTCGGATAAGGGCTTATCTATCTTGTTGACTTTCTCAAAGAACCAACTCTTTGATTCATTGATTCTTTGTATTATTCTTTTTGTTTCAATTGTATTGATTTCAGCTCTAAGTTTGACTATTTCCTGCCATCTACTCCTTCTAGGTGAGTTTGCTTGTAATTTATCTAAGGCTTTCAGCTGAGCTGTTAGTTCTCTAGTGTGCAATTTTCTAGGTTTTTCATATAGGCATCTAATGCTATGAAATTCCTCTTAAGACCGCTTTGTGTCCCACAAGTTAGAGTGGGTTGTGAATTCATTTTCATTAAATTCTAGGAAGACTTTGATTTCTTTCTTAATTTCTTGCTTGACCTAGAGGTGGTTCAGCTGAGTGATGTTTAGTTTCTATGAGTTGGTAGGCTTTCTTTGATTTTTGATGTTGTTGAACTCTAACTTTAGGCCCTGGTGGTCCAATACGGTACAAAGGATTATTTTCATTTTTTGTATCTGTTGATATTTGTTTTATGACCAATTATGTGGTCAATTTTAGAGACAGTTCCATGAGGAGCTAGAAATATGTATACTCCTTTGCCTTTGGGTGGAAGGTTCTGTAGATATCTATGAAATCCATTTGCATCATAACCTCTTTTAGACTCTTTATTTCTCTGTTGAGTCTCTGTCTGGTTGACCTATCCAGCGGTGAGAGTTGGGTGTTGAAGTCTTCCACTATTAGAGTGTGAGAATTGATGTGGGATTCGAGCTTTATCAGTGTTTCTTTTACATAGGTAGGTGCCCTTATATTAGGCATAAGTATTCAGGATTGAAATCTCCTCTTGACCAATTTTCCTGAGATGAATATGTAATAACCAACTTGGTCCCTTTTAATTGCTTTTAACTTAAAGCCTACTTTGTTAGATATTAGCATGGCAACCCCAGCTTGTTTTTAGGACAATTTGACTGGAAAATCTTTTCCCAATCCTTTATTCTGAGCCTGTGTCTGTCTTTGTGTTTGAGGTGTGTTTCTTGTAGGCAACAGAAGGATGGCTTCTGTTGTTGTATCCATCTTGTTAGTGTGTGTCATTTTATAGGTGAGTTGAGTCCACTCATATTAAGGATATTAGTGACCACTGATTGATATTTCCTGCTATTTTTGGTGGTAACTTGTTTGTATTTCTTTCTCTTGGTTATTCCCTGAGGGATTATTGATTGTGGCTTCATGGGTGTATCTGTGGTCCTTAGGTTGTAATTTTTCCTCTAATGCTTTTTGTAGTGCTGGATTGGGAGATAGGTATTGTTTCAGTCTGACTTTGACATGAAATATCTTGTTTACTCCATGTATGGTGATTGATAATTTTGCAGGTTATAGTATTCTAGTTTGGCAGTCATGCTCTTTTAGCAACTGTATAACTTCTGACCAAGCCCTTCTTGCTTTCATCATTTCCATGGAATAGTCAGGTGTTATTCTTATGGGTTTGCCTTTATATGTAAGTTGGCTCTTTTCTTTTGCAGCTCTTAAAATTTTTTCTTTGTTCTGTATGTTTTGTGGCTTGATTATTATATGGTATGCTGACTTTTTGGGGGGTTCTTATCTATTTGGTGTTCTGTAAGCTTCTTGTATCTTTATAGGCATTTCCTTCTTCAAGTTAGGAAAGTTTTCTTCTATGATTTTATTGAATACATTATCTGTGCCTTTGAGCTGATATTCTTTTCCTTCTTCTATTCTTATTATTCTCAAGTTAGGTCTTTACATGGTGTCCCAGATTTCCTGAAAATTTTGTGTTATAGCTTTTTTTGGTTTTAGTATTTTCTTTGAGTGATGTATCTATTTCTGCTACTGAGTCTTCCACTTCAGAGATTCTCTCTTCCATCCCTTAGATTCTGTTGCTTATGCTTGTATCTGTAGTTCCAACTTTTTTCTTCAGGTTTTCTACTTCCATCTTTGTCTCATTTTGTGCCTTTTTTATTGCTTCTATTTCAGTTTTTAGTTCTTGATATGTTTTTTTCATTTTTTGGTTTACCTTTTCTTGGTTTTCTTTCAATGATTTGTTCATCTCTTCCAATTTTTTGTTTATATTTTCTTCTATTTCTTTAAGGAAATTTTTCATATCTTCTTTGATGATTTCAATGATCTTCATAAAGTTATTTTTTGTGTTGCTTCCTTCTGCTTCCTCTTCATTGCTCTGTTCAGTTCTTGTAGTTGTAGAACCACCACTTTCTTCTCGAGTTACCTTGTTATTCTTTATATTAATATATGTATTTTTGCACTGGCGTCTGCCCATTGCTTCAATTGTTCACAATTAGGTGGCTCCTGGTCAGTTGTGGCAAGAGGGCTTGTGTGTCTCCTGTTGCCTCTGAGCAAGAGGTCTGAATTTCAAGTCCTCAGTCCTTCTCTGCTGATGCAGTTGGAGGCAGCGTGGCTGTGCAAGTTTCCTTGGTTTAGTAGCAGCTGGAGGAGCCCCTCTCAGCCAAGCTCTATTCCTGTCTGCTAAGGAGTGTGTGTAAACACTCACCACAGACAGAACCCATCCTAGAATACAATTTTTCCAGGCAGGGATTGGGCATGACTGCCTTTTAAGACAGAGCTTTGCATCCTTTAGATCTATGTCTATGTGCCTACAATGCAATGCCATTCATAAATACTTCTAAATAACCTAGAGGGTTCTGGTATTTGGAAATCACAATTGTAGAAATAATTGTATTTTATTTTGTATGGTGTTTAAACACATCATCTTCTTTTAATGGGTTTGTACTCAAATATTTATCTGAATGAATTAAGACTTGTAATACCTTTCTTGTCAGTGGACAGTTGCCTATATTTTGAGGACCTATTTCCTTTTCCAGATGGTTCCCCAATGGCTGTGAACTCCACAGAGGTCCAGCTAGCCATCATTGTGGGAATTTTCCTTATAACCCCTATCCCCTTGCTCATACAGACTCTCTTCCCCATTTGCTGGTCCAGATGCTCCACTCAGTGTTCAGCCATATATCTCTACCTCTACTTCCATTCATTGTTGGATGTAAGTTCTCTGTTGGCACTTAGCATGGTTATTCATTTGATTATAGGGAAAGTTCTGTCTAGGCAACACCTTCACTATTGGTTGGAGACCTAGCCAGTAACATCTTCTAAGTTCTTGGAGGTTTCTCTAACAGCTGGTCTTTTTCCAGCCCCATTTTGACTTCCTCTATTAAGATTTCTATCTCTTTTTTATTCTCCCTTCTTGTTGTTCCTGTCATTCAATCATCTCCTTTCATGATTTGTTCCCACCTTTCCTTGGTTGCATCCATTTATGCTCCCAGTTAGCTAAGGAGATCTCTATTCTCTCTTCTTAGGGTAATCCCTGGTTGTCTCTATTAAGTTCTATCTGCTCCCAAGCTGTTCATGGGTTGTGGTTTGAAACTTTTGTATTCTTTAATTTTTGTCTAAAGTCTACAAATGAGTGTGATTACATCTCGTGCCTAACTTTCTGGGCTTGTGAGTCTCCAGATTCATTCCTTTGCATTCAAATTTTTGGATGTCATTTTTCTCTGCTGAGTAGTATTCCATTTTGTAGATGTATCACAGTTTGTTAATCCATTCTTCTGATTAGGGGCATCTACATTGTTTTCAGGTTCTTGCTATTATGAATACACTGCTATGAACATAGTTGAACTAATGTCTTTAGAGTGAGAATATGTGTCCTTTGGGTATATGTCCAATAGTGGTATTGTTGGGTCCTTGGGGAGATTGATTCCCAGTTTTCTGAGGAACCACCATACTGCATTTTATAGTGGCTGTACAAGTTTACACTCACACCAACAATGGAGGAATGTCCTTCTTGCTTCGCATCCTTTCCAGCATAGGCTGTCATCTGTGTTTTTAATCTTAGTCATTCTGACAGGTGTAAGGTGGTATCTCAAAGTTGTTTTGATTTGCATTTTTCTGATGACTAAAGATGTTGAGCAATTTTTCAAGTACCTTTCAGCCATTTGTAATTCTGCTGACAATTACCTTTTTATTTCTGAACCCCATTTTTTAATTCGATTATTTAGGGTTTGGGGCTCTAGTTTCTTGAGTTCTCTATATATCTTAGAGATTAGTCCTCTGTCACTTGAAGGGTTGGTGAAGAACTTTTCCCATTCTTAGGTAGTCATTTTGTCTTGTTGACTGTGTCCTTGGCCTTATAGAAGCTTCTCATTTTCAGGAGGTCCCTCTTATTGATTATCATTCTTAGTGTCTGTGCTACTGGTATTATATTTAGGAAGTGTTCAACTGTACCAATGCATTGGAGGGTATTTCCCATTTTCTTTTTTTATCAAATTCAGTGTAGCTGGGTTTATATTGAGGTCTTTGATCAAGTTTTGTGCAGGTTGACAGGTTTGGATCTATTTGCATTTTTCTACATACTATCATCCAGTTATGCCAACAATCTAAAGATTCATTGCAATCACCATCAAAATCAAAACACAATTTTTTTTACAGACCTTGAAAGAACAGTATTCAATTTCATATAGAATAGCAGGAAATCCAGGATTCCGAAAACAGTCATGTTCAATAAAAGAATTTCAGGAGGCATCACTATCCCTGACTTCAAGCTATACTATAAAGCTACAATAATAACAACAGCCTGGTATTGGCATAAAAACAGACATGTGAATCATTGAAATTGAACTGAGGATTCTGACATTTACCCACAAGCCTAGGGGCATCTGATTTGTGAGATAATGGACAAAAATATTCAATGAAAAAAATTATGTAGGCTTCATCCCAGAGATGCAGGGATGGTTCAACATACAAAAAAACTATGAATGTCCTCCATCATATAAACAAACTCAAAGAAAAATACCACATGACCATCTCATTAGATGTAGAAAAAAAGCCCTTTACAAATCCAGCACTCCTTCATGATAAAAGTTCCAAAGAGATCAGGAATACAGGGAAAATATCTGAATATAATGAGGGTGATATACAGCAAGCCAACAGTCAACATCAAACTAAATGGAGAAAAACTCAAAGCAATCCCACTAAAATCAGGAATAAGTCAAGACTTTCCTGTATCTCCTTATTATTTCAATATAGTTCTCAAAGTTCCAGCTAAAGCAATATGAGAACACAAGGATATTAAGGGGATACATATTGGAAAAGAAGAAGTCAAACTATCTCTATTTGCAAATGATATGATCATTTACGTAAGTGACCCCCAAAATTCTACCAGGGAACTTCTACAACTGATAAACACCTTCAGCAATGTAGCAAGGCACATGATTAACTTCTAAAAATCAATACCTCTCCTATACACTAAAGATAAAAGGACTGAGAAAGAAACAAGGGAAACATCACCCATTATAATCACTGCAAATAGCATTATATATCTTGATGTAACTCTAATCAAAGAAGGAGCAGACCTCTTTTACAAAAACTTTAAGTCATTGAAGAAAAAATTAAAGAGTATATTACAAAATGGAATGATCTCCCATGCTCCTGGATAGGTAGGATCAACAAAGTAAAAATGGAATGTTAATTACTGTATTTTCTACTCATATTCTCTTTTATCTCAAAATTATGTTCTACCTTGCTCTAGTGTTAAGAGATATTCTAAAGTAAAAGTAGGTTTCATGATTTAAAATAAATGTGGGTGTTGGGTTTGGAGTAATTCAGAGTGCTCAGTAGTTAAGATCATGTATTACTTGTGGAGAGGTCCTGAGTTCACCACACATATAAGTGAAAATAATCCTTGAAAAAATGTAATTGGAAAGTCTTAGAATTCCACCCCCCTTAAAAGTTCACAGTGTATTTTTGCTTATCTCAGGCTTTTAGGTGGTCCAGTGATAAAATAACCAATAACTTTTACTTATTGAAACTTTAACTTTTTGTTATATTGAAAACAATAAATTGATGTTATGTAATTTATTTGATACTAGCAGTGTATAATGTGATATGCAGCAAGCATTCCAGGTGAAATAAACATGACATTTAATCAAATCAGCTGAATGTCAAAATGCCCAGAAATAACTATATGAAAATTACAATTATTTATATCAAAAAGGGTGGAATTTTATTTCATTATTTGTTGGTAGCTGAGTTCAGAAAATAAATTTTATTTACCTGATGAAGAGTATTAAGAATCCAAAAAGCCTTAGCAATTAGAAAGTTATTTGGAACAGTTTATGAAAATATCACTATTCTTGAAGGATAAAAGTAGTTTGTACATATTTACCTGAAAGTAATTTTGTTGGTGTGGTAATTATGCAGATGGAAGCAGACTGTATATGTGATTCTATGAAGTATGCAATGGAAAGAACACGCTGATGAAATAATGCTTGCATTGCACTTGGCATAATCAAAACTTACATACCCAGCTGCTAGCATAAGCAAAAAGAGGAAGGGACAACCAGGTCCCATTTCTTGCCTAGCATTTGAAATTTTACGGTATAATATATATATTATATATATATATATGTTACAAATATATCTTATATAAATATATTATATTGAAATTTAAATATTTACATATGTTCAAATAATCTTTATAATTAACTTCTATTGTTATTTTAAATTTTTGGTTATAAATCTAGCCTTCAATGCCTGATCCATCCCTCCAGGCCCTAATGTGGTTTTATTCCTCAGAGTATTATCACTGTTATAAAAGGCATAGACCATTTATGAAGAAAAGAAGTCTTATGACCCATAGTTCTGAGACTTTGAACTCTAAATAGTATTACACAGGCTCTTTGGTGAGCTCCTGTGCTAGGCTGCATCCCATCCCATCTGGAAGCAATGTCAGAAGCACACCCACCCCAAAACACAAACCATCTATTTCTAATTACTATCACAGAAAATAGATACAGACATACTCATTTTGTAAAGTATTCTGCAAAGGTCTCAAGGAACACCAAGAAAAGTGCCTTCTGCTCTCATTCTCCAGAGACCAAGATCTCCTCTTGGCCTTATCCCTTAAAGGATTCACTACCTCCAGATTATACTACCTTTGGTACCAAGAGTCTTTCACAGAACCTTTGTGGTACACAGTTAAATCATATGAAGGCTATAACATAGCTATGACCTAGCTTATTGCTGTATATTAGATATATAAATGCTGTGTTTCAAAGTCATGTGATTTATCTTAATATTTAATGATAATGTGTTAATGCTTATAGTATTCAGTGTTTGTTTTATTTATATTTTATAGTGTTTTCTTTTAAAAGCTATTAAATATTTTAGCAAATGTTTAATTCAGTATCCACTTATAAATACTTTCAGACTTAATTAGAGGCTTGAGATGACAGGATTGTTAAAACACATAAGGAAAAAAGTATGATTTTTCAATTACAAGCTAAGATAATACATAAAAAGAGTTCCTGGTACTTGTTTACATATAAATAATATATGTCATTATTGAACAAAGACTTGAACAGAAATCTTGTGCAGCAACTAGGACTCATTTCTACTTTCTATTCAATGGTTTTACTTATTTGAAAAAGTCATACTAATTTTTTTAGATAATAATTTTATTTTAAAATATCTTATGTTTGCTCATTTATACAGGTATCTGAAAATATATAAAGTACAAATGAAAGTAAAAATAAATTTAAAAATAGTTTTAAAAAATTAATTTGAAAAATAAGATAGACATATACAATGTTAGAAAGAATAAAAACAGTATTTTACAGGAAGAAAAAACAGCTTATGTGTGAAAATATAGCTTTTCTATTATGGTATTAAAAAGTACAAGATCTATATCTTGATACATGATCAAATAAAGACAGTCATACTGACCAGGTCAGTGGTTTGTTCTTTCATATCCTGAATAAATATTTTATAATTTATTTATTTATTTTTACTAAAAAAGTATATTCTTCACTTTTTATTGATTTTTTGAAAATTAATATCAAACATTATAAAAAACCATTCAGAATAGATTAAAAAAACCTATTCTATAAAACACATGAAACATAAAAAATAAAATCTAAAGTTTTTCAAGCCAGGTTAGGCTATGCTACAGATAAAGAAAACACAGTAAGTCACAGCTAATGCCCACAGATGCACTATGGCTATCACAAATTTCTGCTAAGCAACCCCTCTACAGTCAAATCAGAAGTTTTGTTTGTTCTGTTTTGATTTTGTGTGTGAGTGTGTGTATGTGTGTGTGTGTATGTGTGTGTGTGTGTGTGTGTGTTTTAAATCACTTTATTCACCCATCATTTTTCAATGAAAAAAGATATTTTTCTTAAAGTCCTCTAATGAGTAAGAACATCCCTTGCTTATCCTTCTGGGTTTGTGAGACCTCACTCAGGAGGTTATTCTCCAAATCCATCCATTTGTCTGCAAATTTCACTATATCATTATTTTTTTTTTTACTGATCAGTAGCAAAACTGTCTCTGTTGGCTTTCCCATCATGATCTTGACCCCTTTGCTTATATAATCCCTCTTTATTCTCTTTGACTGGACTGGGAATTCGGGCCAGAGTTCTGTGCCTTTGTAAAGTTCCTGTCACTTAACTTTTCTTTTTCTCATTTATTCATTGTATTTATTTCTTAGGAGTGGATGGCATGGTAGCAAATTCAGTGGAATTTTAGGAGAACAAATGCAAATCGATACTGGTTCCAAATAGTATCATTGTAAGGAAAGCAAATGACATTCATTCTAAAGATTTCCCCTATTAATGACATAAGAATGCTTTTGCTTAAAGTCCACTAATAGTGAGTACATCCCCTGCTTATCCTTCTGGGTTTGTGATACCTCGCTCAGGAGAATATTCTCCAAATCCATCTTCCATTTGCCTGTGAATTTTAGGGTATCATTTTTTCCTACTGCTGAGTAGTACTCCATTGTGTAGATGTACCACAGATTATTAATCCATTCCTTAGTTGAGGGGCATCTAGGTTGTTTCCAGGTTCTTGCTATTACAAATAATGCTGTATGAACATAGTTAAGTCAATGCTTTAGGGGTGTGATTGTGTGGCTTTAGGATATATGTCCAATAGTGGTATTGCCGGATCATTGGGGAAAGTGATTCCCAGTTTTTTGAAAAACCTATATACTGCATTCCAGAGTGACTGAACATGTTTACACTCCCACCAACATTGGAGGAGTGTTCCCCTTGTGAAACATACTCTCCTGTATAGGCTGTCATTTGTGTTTTTGATCTTAGCCATTCTGAAAGGTGTAAGGTAATATCTCAAAGTCGTTTTGATTTGCATTTCTCTGATGACTAAGGATTTTGACCAATTTTTTGAGTTCCTTTTCGCCTTTTGTAATTCTTCTGCTGAGAATTCCCTTTTTAGTTCTGAAGCCAATTTTTTGAATGGGTTATTCAGGACCTTGGGCTCTAGTTTTTTGAGTTCTCTATAAATTTTAGAGATCAGTCCTCTGTCACTTGTAGGACTAGTGAAAATCTTTTCCTATTCTGTAGGCTGTCATTTTGTCTTGTTCACTGTGTCCTTGGTGTTAGAGAAATTCTCAGTTTCAGGAAACCGACTTATTGAATGTTGTTCTTAGTGTCTTTGCTACTGGTGTTATATTTAGAAAGTGTCCACCTGTACTAACGTGTGTGAAGGTATTTCCTATTTTCTTTTCTATCAAGTTCAGTGTTGCTGAGTTTATGTTGAGGTCTTTAACCTCTTTGGATTTGAGTTTTATGTAGGATGATAGGCTTGGATCTATTTGCATTTTTCTACACACTGCCATTCAGTTATCCCAACACAAATTGTTGAAGATACTACTGTTTTTCCATTTAATATTTTTTACCTCTTTGTCAAAAATCAGTTATTCATAGGTGTGTGGGTTAATGTCTAGGTATTCATTTCGATTCCCTTGATCCACAAGTCTCTTTTTATGCCAGTACCAGGCTGTTTTTAGTATTGTAGTTCTACAGTATAACTTGAAGTGGGAGATGGTGATGCCTTCTGAGGTTCTTTTGTTGAGGAAAAATTTTTTGGCAATCCTGGCTTTCTTGTTATTTCAAATAAAATTGAATATTGTTCTTTCAAAGTCTGTAAAAAAATAGTGTGGAGATTTTGATGGGAATTACATTGAATCTGTAGGTTGTTTTTGTAAGATTGCCATTTTTTATTATGTTGTTCAAAGTCTGTAAAAAATAGTTTGGATTTTGATGGGAATTACATTGAATCTGTAAATTGCTTTTATAAGATTGCCATTTTTATTATGTTGATCCTACCTATCCAGGAACATGGGAGAGCTTTCCATTTTCTGATATCCTCTTCAATTTCTTTCTTCAGTGATTTAAAGTTTTCTCAAACATATCTGTTACTTCTTCGGTTATAGTTACTCCTAGGTATTTAATGCTATTTGCAGCTATTATAAAGGGTGATGTTTCTCTTATTTCTTTTTCAGCCTGTTTGTCTTTAGTGTATAGGATAGCTACTGAGTTTTTCAATTAATCTTGTATCCTGCTACATTGCTGAAGGGGTTTATCAGCTGTAGAAATTCCCTGGTAGAATTTTGTGGGTCAATTATGTATACAATTATATCATCTGCAAAAACAAATAGTGTGACTTCTTCTTTTCCAGTTTGTATTCCCTTAATCTCCTTTCATTCTTTTATTGCTTTGGCTAAAACTTTGAGAACTATATTGAAAAGATAAGAGGAAAGGAGACAGTCTTGCCTAGTTCTTGATTTTAGTTGAATTGCTTTGAGTTTCCCTCTATTTAGTTTGATGTTGTCTGTTGTCTTCTTTTAAATTGCCTTTATTATACTTAGGAATTTTCCCTGTAATCCTGATCTCTCCAGGACTTTTATAATAAAGGAGTATTGGACTTTGTGAAAGGCTTTTTCAGCATCTAAGCAGATGACCATGAGGTGTTTTTTTTTTTTTTTCCTTCAATTTGTTTATATGATGGATGACATTTTCAGTTTTTCATATGTTGAACCATCCTTGCATTTCTGGGATGAAGCCTACTTGATCGATGTGGATAACTTTTTTTATATGTTGTTGCAATCGGTTTGTCAGAATTTTGTTGAGTATTTTTGCATCAATATTCATAAAATAGATTGGTCCCTAATTCTCTTTTTTTGTTACATCTTTTATTGGCTTGGGTATTACAGTGATTTTGGCTTCATAAAAAGAGTTTGGCAGCATTCTTTCAGTTTCCACTGTATGGAACAGTTTGTTGAGAATTGGTATTCGTTCTTCTGAGAATGTCTATCTAGACCTGGGCTTTTTTTTTTTTACTTTGGAGACTGTTAATAACAGCTTCAATATCCCTTGGTGTTATAGGTCTGTTTAGGTTTCTAATCTGTTCTTGATTTAATTTTGGTAATTGGTACTTGTCCAGAATGCTGTCCATTTCTTTTAGGTTTTCCATTTTAGTAGAGTATATATTTTCAAAGTATTACTTAATAATTCTCTAAATTTCCTAGGAGCCTGTTGTTATATCCTCCTTTTCATTTTTAATTTTGTTAATTTGAATATTCTCTCTGTGTCTTTTGGTTAGTTTGGATATGCGTTTGTCTATCTTGTTGACATTCTCAAAGAACCAACTTTCTGATTCATTGATTTTTTTTTTCTGTTTCTTTTGTGAATATTTCAGCCCTAAGTTTATTTTCTGCTGTCTACTCCTTCTAGGTGAGTTTGTTTCTAATTGTTCCAAAGCCTTTGCTGAGTTGTTAGTTCTCTTGTGTGAGCTTTCTCTTGTTTTTTTATGTAAGTATCTGTGTATTGCTATAAATTTTCCTCTTAACACTGCTTTCATTCTGTCCCATACGTTTGAGTATGTTGTGGGTTCATTTTCATTAAATTCTAGAACGTCTTTGATTTCTTTAACTTTTTCCTTGACACAGAGGTGGTTCAATTTAGAGATGTTCAGTTTCTATAAGTTTGTGAGCTTTCTGAGATTTTTGTTGTTGAATTCTATCTTTAGGCCATGGCTGTCTGATATGATACAATGGATTATTCCTATTTTTTTTTATCTATTGATATTTGCCTTATGACCAAGTATGTGGTCAATTTTAAAGAATGTTTCATGGGATATTGAGAAATACGTATATTCCTTTGTGTTTGGAGGAAAGTTTCTGTAAATATCTATTAAATTCATTTGCATCATAATGTCTGTTAGACCCTTTATTTCTTTGTTGAGTCTTTATCTGGTTGACCTATCCAAGGGTGAAAGTGGAGTATTGAAGTCTTCTACTATTAGAGTATCATATTTCATGTGGGGTTTAAGTTTTAGTAGTGGATTTTTTTTTTTTTTTTTTACATATGAAGGTGCCCTTATATTGGGGCATAAATATTCAAGATCTTATCTTGATTAATTTTTTCTGAGATGAATAAGTAATGTCTGTCCTGGTGTCTTTTGATTGATTTTAGTTTGAAGTCAACTTTGTTGGATATTAGGATTGCAACACCAGCTTGTTTCCTGGGACCATTTTATTGAAAATCTTTTCCCATCCCTTTACTCTGAGCCTATGTTTGTCTTTGGAGTTGAGGTCTATTTCTTCTATGCAGCAGAAGGTTGGCTTTGGCTTTTGTATCGATCATGTTAAGGTGTGTTTTTTTATCCTTTATGTTAAGGGATATTAATGATCACTGATTGTTACTTCCTGTTATTTTTGATGATATTTTGTGTTTATTTCTTTTCTTAGGGTTTTTCTTCTGTGGGGATATTGATTGTTTGTGGTTTCATGGAGGTATCTGGGTTCCTTAGGATGGAGTTTTTCCTCAAGTGCTTTCTGTAGTGCTGGATTTGTGGATAGGTATTGTTTCAACTTTGTCCTAAAATATCTTGCTTACTCCACCTATGGTGATTAATAGTTTTGCTAGTTATAGTAGTCTGGGTTGGTAGCCATGATATTTTAGTATCTATGTAACTTCTGATCAGGCTCTTCTTGCTTTCATTGTTTCCACTGAATATTCTGGAGTTATTCTGATAGTTTTACTATTATAGGTAAATTGGCTTTTTTCTTTTGCAGCTCTTAATATTTTTTGTTTGTTCTGTATGTTTTGTGGTTTAATTATATTATGGTGAGAAGACATTTGGGGGCGTCTATTCAATTTTCTTTTCTATAAGCTACTTGTATCTTTATAGGTATTTTCTCCTTTAGATTGGAAAAGTTTTCTTCTATGATTTTATTGAATACATTATCTGTGCCTTTGAGCTGATATTCTTCTCCTTCTATTTCTATTATTCTCAGATTTGGTCTTTTTATGGTGTCCCAAATTTTCTGAACATTTTTTGTTAGGCTTTTTTGGTTTTGTGTTTTCTTTGAGTGACTTATCTATTTCCACTATTGAGTCTTCCACTCTAGAGTTTCTCTCTTCCATCTCTTGGATTCTGTTGCTTATACTTGTATCTGTAGTTCCAGATCATTTTCTCAGATTCTTTATTTCATCCTTTGCTTCGTTTTGTGTCTTCTCTATTGTTTCTATTTCAATTTTTATTTCCTGGAATGATTCTTTTATTTCTTGGATTTCTTTATTTTCTTTCAAGAATCTGTTTATCTTTTCCAAGTTTTTAGTTGTTTTCTTCTTTCATTTCTTTAAGGGACTTTTTCATAATCTCTTTTAAGCCTCTATAATCTTCATAAGAGTGTTTGTATTGTCGCTTCCTTCTGTTTCCTGTTCATTACTCTGTTGAGGTCTTGGTGTTGTAGAGACATCAGATTCTTCTGTTGGTGCCTTGTTGTTCTTTATATAGTTATATGTGTTCTTTCACTGATATCTGTCCATTGCTTCTTTGGTTCACTCTTAGTCAGGTCTTAGTGGAATCTTATTCTGTTGTGACTATAGGGGTTGTGTGTCTCCTGTCTGCTCTGTACATGGAGTCTGCATGATATCTTACTTTGTTCAGGACACAGTATCCTTGCTGTCTGAAGCTGCCTGACACCCACCCTTCCTTGTACAATACAGGGTCACGCTTTTCAGAGAGATGTCCATCTCTCTGTGGTGATGTAGCCTGCCTTGAAGGAGGGCCCAGAAGTCTATAATGTGACTCCCAGGATTGCTTGTGAAGGCTTCTCTCAGCCATGGTCCAGGGCAGGTCTGTCCATTAGATTAAATCCAGGACTGTGGCTTTGGCCTTTGGGATGAGGTCCCTCCCACTCTGTGCTGAACCTGGGATCCTAACCGTCATAATCTGCCTGACTCCCACTCTGTGTTGTACACCACGGGGTCAGCCCTGAATAATATTATACTAATAAATATTTTTCTAATTTCAGAAATGATAAGCTACCATCTTAGATTATGAAATAAAGATCATACATAATAAAGTCATTAAATATCCCTGAAAAGCTTTATTCTTCAACTTTGAAGTAGATGTTTATTGAAAATTTTATTTGTAAGAACTCATTTACCATCAATCTAGTATTTGTCAAATAAATAAGATTTTCATTATCAAGCTACTTACTGAATAAAATAATGGGAAGATGATAACAAGATTAGCTTGCTTAATAAAGTTTCTTAATAAATGTTCAAGTCTCTCACTTATCTGATCATTCAAATGAGTTTTCTATTTGTTTTTCCAAATGTTTAGTAACTTTGCTAAAATTTATTCATATTTTACACTGCAAGAATAAAGTGTCTGGATTAGAATTGATGGTAAGTAAATGTAATGATACAAAGTAGGAGACTCATTAGAAGTGTATTTAAAACTAAGACTTTGAACACTTCATGCACTTATTATGACTTAATTTTTCTGCAGATGCCCTGCAGCAGCATTCTCTCTGGTGAGGTCTGAGGTAGAGAAGGCTGTCCAGGTATTCACTCATTTTTGGCATACATGCAACTTTCTAGTTAACTGTAACTTCAAATGGAACCACATCTTCTTGAAGCTCGTTATAAATAATCAGTACTAAATACCTCTTTCTAATTCTATAGCAGAAGTTGCTAATTAACAGCATGTAATAGGATTGACACACACTAGATTTTTAAAATACACCTCAGCATAGACATTCTAATTCACTATCGACCCTGTTAAACATACAAGATATCAAAATATGAAACCCTTGAGTAAAAACTCAAACTTTATTATTTTCTCAATGTAGATATGTAGATGTATTTAATTTTTTTTTGTATTTTTGGTAGGAAGAACTTTATTCTTCTGCTATGTTTGTAGTAGTAGACACACGGATACATTGACAAATGGGGGGGATGCTTTTAGTATAAGTACAATGCAGACATAAACATTCATCTAAGTAGGTATAAATAAGATTGAGTACAAAATTATTTTGAAATAATAGTTTTATAACAAACTGTAAATTTTGACAACCATTTTTGATGTGGTTCTTTCTGTTTTTAATGAACAACAACTCCACTGAGAAAAGTGAGCAGGATACTTCTCTGCTTTTACTAGGCTTTCAGTACAAGTATTGGATGAGGCTTGAGACCTTTGTTGCTATTATTAGTCTGTGTGTCACAGACCTCTATTTCTTCCTGCAGTGTCTCCAGTTGAGAGTGGGAATGAATTTGTTTTGATGATTATGAAGCTGCCATTCTTTTTTGTTTTTGTTGTTGTTGTTATTTTGTTTTCAGTAGAGAGTAAAGGTTTTTTTGTCTTCTTTACATAGATGAGCATGATATTAAGAGTTCAAGACCTAACTAGAAGGCCAAACTTTTATA
Source organism: Sigmodon hispidus (assembly GCA_004025045.1). Lineage (NCBI taxonomy): Eukaryota > Metazoa > Chordata > Mammalia > Rodentia > Cricetidae > Sigmodon > Sigmodon hispidus. Next base: position 107,878 of record PVIH01003307.1, on the reverse strand, counting down.
AGCCAAAAGGCAATACTTTTTTTATTCATACTTCAAGGTGAGATTTCACATTTTTCCCTGTGCTCAGTTAAACTCACACTTTGGGATTTTTGTTTGCTTTTTTTTATTGGTTTTCTGAGTGTCTTTCTTGGTCTTCTTCTTTTTCTTCTTCTCCCTCCTCCTCCTCTTCCTCCTTCTTTTCAATTCAGAATCTATGTGCACCAGGCTCACCTCAAGATCACTATCAAGCCAATAATGCACATGAACTTACCTCCTGAGTGCTAGGATCACAAGTGTTCATATCACACTTAATGGTAAGTGGTACTGGAGAACAAGTCCTGAGCTAGATGCATGCAAAGCCAGCACTCTATCAAATGAGCTACATCTCCAAGCAAGCATTTTCCTGGGTTGTCAATCTGTTCTTTAGGAACTTTATTATTTGTTTTCCTGCTTCTTGGGCTTTCCAAGTCAGGCTGGAGCTACTCCATCAGCTTCCTTGACTCTTCATCTTGTCAACCTACTGCACAAATCTTGGAATTTTTCTAGCTCCAAGCCATGTTTATAACTCTATCTAGAAGATCCTCATATAGCTTTTAATATTTCCTTTTTTCTCCTTTAGTGAAATTAAATTTTGGAAAATATATCCTGATTACAAATTTCTTTTACTCTACTTCTTCCAGTTCCTTCTCTCCTCCTCTTTCATCTAGAGTCACTCTCTATCTTTCATTAGCAAAGAAGAAGCATTTAAGAAATAATAACAAATCATAGCAAAATAAAATATTAGATAAAACAGAAACCATCATATCACAATTGGTCATAGTAAACCTATATAAAAGGATCAGAACATAAGAGAAATTCATAAATCAGAAAACCATTTATTTACACACTTGGGATTTCCATAAATATACTAAACTGAAAGTTATAATATGTGTGCAGAAAACCTGGTGTAGACCTGGGCAGGACCTGTGCTTGTTGCTTCAGTCTCCTTGAGTTCATAGACAACTTGCTCATTTGATTTAGAGGGCCTTGTTCTGACATCCTCCACCTTCCCTGGCTCTTCCATTTTTTCTGTTTTCTCATCCACAGAGTTCTCTGAACCGTGGGTTTGGGATTTGTTGGAGACAAATTTAGAGCTGAGTCTTTCAGGTTTCTCCCTATCCGTGTAATGTCTGGCTATGGGTCTCTGCATTTGTTCCTGTCTGCTGTATGAGGAAGTATCAATTATGATGGTGAATAAGGCATTGTTCTGTGACTATAGCAGAATATCATTAAGAGTCACTTGGGACCTTGGGACCTCCTGCCCATGCTGGGGAGGAGATGGGGAGATGTGGAGAAGAGAGAGTGACTGGAGGGGGTGGGAGGGGGAAGGGACCTTGAATAAGGATATACATGGATAGAAAATGTGACTTTATTCATAATAAAAAAGAGATTGGAAAAAAAAGAACCTAGAAACAACCTAGTTGCCCCTTAACTGAGGAATGAATTAACAAGCTGTGGTACATCTACACAATGGAGTACTACTCAGCAGTAAGAAACAATGATATTCTATAATTTGCAGGCAAATGGATGGATATGAAGAATATCCTCATGAATGAGATTTCACAATCCCAGAAAGATAAGCAGGGGTTGTATTCACTCATTAGTGGATTTTAAACAAAAAGCAAAGCATGCCCAAGCTGCAAACCACAAACACTGAGTAGCTTGGGATCTGAAGCACCTTGAACTGGCACTTTGGAGCCCATTCTGTCCAGAGGAACACGTGACCCAGTCTTGATGTGGGGATGAGGAAAGTGGATTTGCCTGGAGTGGATGCTGAACTAAGCCACCTTGGGACCTTGAGATCTCCTGTCCTTGTCAGGGAGGAGATAAGGAGATGGGGAGAAGAGTGACTTGTAGGGGCGGGAGGGGAAAGGCATTTGAACAAGAGGATACATGGATAAAAAATGAACCTTTATTAATAATAAAAAACAAGAAAAAAGAGTCATTTTGTCACTGCTTCGTTTTTTAAGGACCTATTGTATTTGATTTTACCCTATGCAGCCTCCAACCTTTAGTTTTCCATTTGCATCTGACTTCCATGAAATCTACCTCATGCTGCTCTCATAGGAGCACACAACTATGTCTATTAAGTGGCATTCCTTAGATTCATCATCAGTATTAAGGGTGGTACTTCCTAACAGATTTATATGCTTTAATCTTGAGCAGTCTCAGTATCCCTAAATTTTCACATTGTGCTCTGCTGCTGCCTACTTCAGATGTGGGTTTAGGCCCAGGACATTGTCCTGCCCCAAGTTGCCAAATTTTATTCATTTTCTTTTATTTCTGAAGTTCTGTTTTCTTTATATGCTAAAGTTAGGAAATTTTACTCTTCTTTCTTTTGTGAATAAAATCTTTTGTTTCATAAGACAATCATATTTGTTTGTTTTTCATTCTGTAGCTAATTATGTCTTATCATGATCCTCAGATTCCAGCTAGAAAAAGCAGAAAGCTGTCTTGTGCTTTTCCATCTGAGATTAAAAGCCCAGCTATGCCTGCTGCTTCTGTGTGCCCTCCAGGGTACTGAGCAGCTGTTTTTGCATTATGTCCGTGAGACCCATCAGCCAGCCTTCCTGCCTCACTGCTCTTGCTTCCATTCCCCGCTTTGTAGTTGTTCCTCCTGCCAGTCCCATCACTTGCTGTTCAGGAATTCTTACAGTTTCTGTACCCATACTTTTACCTTGCTGCTTTGAATGGGAAATTATTTCATCACAAAATACTGAATATAGAAATAAACATAGAAGCAAGTCCAAGCATAATGTATGTAATATACATTATATCAGTTATAAAACTGTTGAAAACACAGTATTTATTACCTTCAGGGTAAGTGCCTTTTCCTATAAGAGCTGAGGTACAGTCTGTTCAGCACATGCTCATCCACGCTGTCTCCTTCTCAAAACAGCATTTTCATTTGAAATAGAAAGAATTTACTATAAACTCTGCTCCATAATCTAAAACACTTAAGATCCAGAGCCTATTTCTCCAGAGCCTTTTAGTTTCTTCAGATAGCTTCTAATTTCCAAGAAAGATTCCTAGATGTGAATTGCCACTCTGTGAATAATTTCTGAATTCCCTTTTTAGGCAAGCTAAGGCTTATTTGGCAAGCTTTAAAAGCTGGTTTCAAAAGACTTCAAAGGGACAAGTAATTAGCTCCTTTTAACTTTCAAAAACATTCTATTTAGATTTTTTCTGTCAAGAATATTTTATAAGATATTTTACAGAAACTCCATCCCTGCTTAAGAAACAAACACAAGGCAGTTAAAACCAATATTCCAAAATCACAGTTAATAAATCTTCCATCCAGAAATTACAAAATAAAAAAATGAGGAAGCCATAAAATGACATGAATTTAACAATTATATTATTAATTACTATCATTTATAAGGGTACTAAAAAGTGTACATTATTAAATGTTTCTAAACATCTTGATACTTTTTAAAATGAGAATTTGTTCATATTTCATATTTTTACTAAAAATATTTTAATTTATATATCTTTAATATCTTGATAATTCACTTTGTTAGTCTTGTCAAAATTAGAGACATTAATCTTTATGGACCATTTAAAGTTATACCATTTTTGTGCAACATTCATATGATGAAGCTCCATGACAATGCTGTCTCTATACGTTAAGTTGTGAATGACCAGACACTAGTAGAACACAGCAGAGTATTTTTATATTGATTTAAAAACTAATAATTTTAAAGGAGAAACATTTAAATTTATAATAGAGGACAACAGTTTTTATGTTTCTCTTTAAACAAAAACATACTGCTCTGACAAATGGGTTATTACTAATTAACTGTTGAGACTCACACAAAACATCTCTCTGAACTGTGATTATAAAATATTATAGATGAAATTATATTAACATTTTAAACATAAATTAACACTTAATAGAAGGTAATTTAAATACTTCACTTTCTCCAATAGATTGATCATCTGGTCATAATAATAAATAGCAAATGAATGAATTAAATGACATAATTTATCTACAGAACATTCTACCAAAACATGAAAGAATACATATTTTACTAAGTCACATTCAGAAGCTTTACTGGAATACAAAACAAGTCTTTACAAATTCAAAATAATTTAGAAAACCTGCATCCTACCTGACCACAATGCAATACAACTTAAAATTGAAATAAACAAGTATCTGGTAAATACATAAATTTTTGAAAATTTTTTAATTCCATTTATTTATTTATTTATTTATAGAAAATAAATTCCTTTTTTCATGTATTCTCTTGCTCTCCCTCCTTTTCCCCCTCCCAAACCCTGCCTGTCTGCCCACAGTCTCCTTCTTATACATCCCCTCATCCCCTCCCCCAAAATGACAAGAAGTCACAAGGTGGACCAACTCAGCATCCACTCCAGGCAGGTCCGATTTCCTCATCATAATGCCATGTCTGGGTTAGGTGTTCCTCAGGGGAGAGTGGGCTCTGAAGTGCCAATCTATGCATAGAAACACAGTCTGATCTCTCTGCTCGAGGCTCCACATACTGCCCATACAGTGGACAGCTACCAATCTTGGAGGGCCTATTTCCTTTTCTTGAAGGTTCCTCAGTGGCTGTTCTTAATTCAGGGAGCTCCCCAGAGCTCCAGCCAGTCATCATCACTGTAGGACTTTTCCTCATAAGCCCTATCCCCTTGCTCATATAGAGTCTCCTCCCCAGCTTTCAGCTGGAACAAGAACTCAGCCCAGAGTTCAGCCATGTATCTGTGCCTCAACCTCTATTCATTGTTGGATGTAAGTTCTGTGATGGCACTTGGGGTATCTATTCATTGGACTATAGGGGAAGTCTTGTCTAGGCAATTCCTTCACTGTTGGTTTGATACCTAGGCAGGGACATCTTGTTAGTTCTTATGGGTGATTGGAATACCTTTCTTTTTTCCAACCCCACATTAGCTTGGCCACATTGACCACATTGGTTTTATCTCTGAAATACAGGGATGGTTGAATATACACAAGTCAAGACATGTAATAAACAATGTAAATGAAGTAAAAGACTAAAATCACGTGATTATCTCAAAGGATTAAAAAAACTACATGCCTTCATAATAAAAATCTTAGAAAATATCGAGCTAGAGGGAACATACAACAACAAAATAAATCCATATACAAAAATACCCATAACAAGTATCATTATAAATGGAGGAAACATTTAAAGCAATCACACTGAAGATAAGAACAAGATAGGGATGCCCACTAATCTCAGTTCTTTTAAATATTAACTAAAATCACTTATTGAAGTAATAAAGAAACCAAAGTAAATTGAAAGGATATAAATAAGGGAAAAGTCAAATAATCTCTATTTGGAGATAACATGGTGCTATACATCATAAATCATAAAATTTTTACCAGAAAACTTCTAGAATTATAAACAAATTCAATGATATGGCAGGATATAGAACTAAATTGAACAAATTAGTAGTTTTTCCATATCCTAACAAACATATAGGGAGAACATAGATAGACTCCTATTTATAATAGCCTTGAAAAAATTAGGATGTTAGGAGTAAGCCTAACCCTGGAAGTGAAGAACCTCTACAGTGAAAGCTTTAAGCCTATGAAGAAAGAGAAAGACAGTAGAAAATGGAAAGACAGCTATAAACATATGTTTGTAGAATTTAAAAATATTTTTAAAATGTTCATTATACCAAAAGCTATTTACAAATATTTAATGTATTCCAAATCAAAATAATCTCATCTTCTTCTTTATAGAAATAAAAAGAAATTATTCTAAAAATTTAACTAGAACTGCAAAAGACCATGGAAAAGAAAATTAATTCTGAAAAAATAAACAATGCTGGAAGAACCACCATCCTTAATCTTAAGATATAACCTACAACCTGAGAACTAAAAACAGCATACTCCTGGTACAAAAATAAACATGTAGATGAATGGAGCAAAACCAAAGTGCCAAACATGGCCACATGAAATTTAATCACAAAATACTTGACAAAGCTGCTAAACATATAAGCTGAAGAAGAAGGCATCTTTCTCAAATGGTCCTTGGAAAACTAGATGGCCATAATCAGAAAAATAAACTTAAATCTGTATCTATCACCTTACCCAAAAACTAACTCTAAATGTATCAAAGGCCTTGTAGTGAAACCTAAAACCATGAAACTTTTAGAAGAAAACATTGGCAGGCTATTACATAATACAGGTATGGGGCAGAGCTTCATAAATAAGCATCTATTTGTCTAAGAATTAAGGTCAACAATAAGTAGGACTTCAAAAATTAAAAAGGTTTCTGCACATGTAAAGAATAAAATCATGTCTGCAGAATGGTAGAAAATCTTTGCCAGCTACACATATAACAGAGAATTAATATCCAGTATATAGTAAAAACTCAAAAAAAAAGAAATAAAAATACCTATAGGCAAAAGATGGATGCCCCAGCATTGCAGAGGAAACTTGGGACTGTCAAGGCAGCTGTTTTGTTATTTGTATAGGTATAAAAGTTACTTGCTCTGCATTTTCTGTTAACTCAGAAAATGTATTCTTTTTCAGTCACTAATGGATTTGAAGAATAGATAGTTATAATTTTACAGGTTTCCTTTTTACCAAATTCAGCAAAGAAACTTACATTAGAAATATAAAGTTTATAAAGGTTAAGAGACATATAAGCTGAAGATGCTTATCTAAGAAAATTTTAAAGTCTAAAAAATATTTTTAGAATAATAATATGTTATATTAAAAATGGTTTGGGAATAAAACTTTAGATATAACAAGATTAAATAATAGAGAATTTTCTATATGTATTCCAAATATCCAAATACAAATGAACTTAACATTGTAATATAATTCTTACCTGATAATTGTTCTTTTTGTATGTAGTTTTACTAGGTTGGAATTAAAACATTTTGTTTTTATTTAGGCAAAAAGATGGAAGTGTTATGGGATTTTACACTGTGTGAAGATGTTTTATGCTGTGTTTGGTGTAATAACAAGCTGAATAGCCAACAGCTAGGCAGAAAGAAAACTCTAAGAAGAAGAAAGGAAGAGTCATAGATAGATGCAGAGGAAGCAGGATAAAAAGTATGGAGACGAGGTAATGAGCCTCATGGAAGGACACAGACTAAAAATATGGGTTGATAAGAACAAATTAAGAACAAACTTAAGATTAGTCCAAGTTTTCAGAATTAAGAATAATGTCATTATTTGTGAGCTGGCGGCCCAAAGAAAACTTCAATAACATATATGCATCCAGTAAAAGGACCTAGGACCCAAAAGAATTCTCAAAGAAGAAAAAGTATAACTAAGAGATATTTTTGGAAAGGTCATTGTTCCTGATAGGTAGGGAAATTCAAATAAAAACAACTTAGAGATTTTATCTTATCTCAGTGGGAATGACAAACATCAACAAAGTAACTACCAACAAATGTTGGAGGAGGTGTTTGGAAAGGGATCATTCAGTAATTGTTGGTGAGTTTGAAAACTGGTGCAGCCACTATGAGAATCAATTATATGACCTAGATGTACCACTCTTTGGTACATGCCCAAAGGACTTGATATCCTATTCCACAGAAACCAGGAAAGTAAAAAGGGACCATTGCCAGAGTCACAAGTAAGGTAGCAATAGAGAATGGAATAGCTGGTACATAGATTAAGAATATGGGTTGACTTAAGTAATAAGAACCAGTTAGAAATAAGCCTAATCTAAGGCCAAGTTTTCATAATTAATAATGAGTCTCTGTGTCACTATTTGTGAGCTGGCAGCATAAAAATAGGTACAAATGACCTAATCAGGTAAATAGGAAAGGCAAGGATAGCAAATAGCAAATACTGAACATGTAAGGAGGACAAAGAAGAATAGAAGGGTACAAGTGATCTGGTTGGGAAAATGGGGAGGAAGGGTGGGTTCAAATAGAGGAATAAATGCAGAAGGAGAGAGGAAAGAAGATAACAACAAGGATGTCTGAAAATCATAATAAATAATCCTAGTATCTACTTAAAACTAAGTTACATTATCAGCTACAATGATGATTAATTTTAGAAGCAATATATGTAGGCTAATTTTTTATGTACCCTGACAATTTGTTTTTCAGTGTAAGATTAGTTATATTTCTTTAGATAATCATACTATAAAACACTCCATGAAATCGTGTGCCTTTTCTACACCACAATTCCTTCATGTGCCATAAACATATCTATTATTATGTGCTATATGTATATTGGGCCTTATTCAGTTGACTATCACTATTTCAAATTTTGAGTCACCACTATAGCTAGCAATGAAGCTAGTAGAACACTTTTCTACCATTTGTTAAACTCTTGCTCTAATTTACAGTATCAATTATTGATTATTCTGTTAAGAATCACTATATGGATATTATTGAAAAGGTTATTGTTTCCCTTTTAAAAAGTAAGACTTGAAATAAAAAAAAATAGGAATCGTAGTTATACGATAATGACCCTTTTTCTGGTACTTCAATGTCTTAGTCAGTATAATTCATGAAACAGGAGTAGTGAGATGAGAAGAGACATAATCACTCAATGGGTAATAGGACAGCCCTGCTCCTAGCATGAAGAAAGATTTTTTCCAAATATTAATTTAAAACTAATATTTAAATCAGAGCATTTCAGTTATTTGTTGTAAATGCAATGATGGAAATTTAAATATGTCATAATCAAGTATCACCTTACAGAACCTCCCATGATAAAAATGTTTTTGTCTTTCTTTAATACCTATACTTTTGAAATGGCTGCATATAAGCTGAATTATCACTCTTACAAAAAAAAAAAAAAAAAACTGAGGGATTTGCCAAATACAAAGTCATAAAAAATCCTAGATCCTCTTATGATGAATCTTATATTGCATGATGCTAAATTTTCAGAATTCTGGGGTCCCCAAAATTTACCACTTTTACATCAATATATTTTATGAGTCTAGACATAAAGTCACATACACAGGCATATATCTGCAAATAGAAAGATAGTAACATTAGAAAGGCCCTTCCTTAGTATTGCATACTGAACACTGTATAAATTTTAAAAATTTAGTGAAGTAAAAGGCACCATATTATTTGATTATGGCTATAGCAACCCAAATATATCAAGATATTTATTTAAAGATTCTATTAAATATGATGTGCTTATATTTAAATTATTACTTTGTAATGACCTTATTTTTAAATCACACTGAAATCTGATATAATTTGTCTAAAACAAATGATATTTTTTACTAATAAATGACATTTCCTACATTCAAAGAATAAAGACCATCTTTTAAAACTTTTTTGTAGTAATCAAGTGAATCCTCAAGTTGAGATATACTAGAAGCATGTTTAAATTCCCAAATTCAAGAATCAATAAAAGAATAATTCAGTTCTAAAGGCAAAGGAAAAATATAGTAATTTTTATCTTGTTAGTTCTTCAGATGAAATTATATCATCACACAAAACATTATAGAAACCTTGATTTTGTTTCTGTTTTTGTTATGTTTTCATATTATAATATATTCTCTCACCAAAATTTTCTTGATATGAATGTTATATGCTCAAATGCTAGTAATAATTACTAGAAAATGCATTGAGTAGAGCTTATTATTCAGACTCTTGTGAGTAGTGTCAGAACCACTATGCAGGAAACTTGGGAATCTTTAGCATTTGAGATATATGAAACCAGCAACTAGATGGTTGTCAGTGAACCAAACATCATCAGATAATCTGCCAGGACCTTCTTTTTTTCTTGAGCTTCTCAATCCCTGGACTGTGAGAAATGAATGCCTGACTCTATAAAGCCATCAAGTCTATGTCATCTGGTTATAATAGCTTAAAAAGATTTAAGAAATTAGAGCTCTAAGGAATATGATAGGTTGCTTTCAATTTATTTTGAATAACCTTAATTTCTATTGACATTTGATTTTGAGAACAACACATCAAAATCTAATAATAAAATGTGTGTAGAAGTAATTATTGTGAGTGAGAATGCCTAGAAGGAATCCATGTTTACAGAGACTGAATTACTGATTCAAACTGCAGTATTGAGAGAGAGAAAAATGTTGCAGGACCAGAAGCTAACTACTTTATCTCAAGCTAGTTCTAACCCTCCAGAACAGCTATTATTTGCTCATCTCTGTGTCTGAATGAACAACTTGTCACTAATAAACACAAACCTTGTGAAATCTAACTTAGCAGCCTATTAGTGTCCATCAACACCAAATCTAAGAATGTCATTACATTGGTCTTGTTAAAAAACTCTCACATCTTGCTGTAACTGCTTCTCTGGTATACCCGCCACAGTGTTTCAAACTTTGCTTGATTTAGGACTTTCATCATCTGTAAAACTATAAATCTTCATGAGATTGCTTCCCTACTGAAGCATGGAATTTGGGCAACTAAGTTTTGTGTTCCTGATCAATTAAACAGCCATGCAGAGCATCCTGATGAGATCATGCTCAAGAACACTTAGAGAAGAAAATTTATTGGGGTGTAGGGTTTTAGAGGGTGAGATCATGAACATTATAACAAGGAACATGGCAACAGATTGACATACACATAATGCTTGAGCAGTAGCTAAGAGATTAATATCCTTATAACCTTCTTTACAAGTTGAAAGCAGAGAGAGAGAGAGAGAGAGAGAGAGAGAGAGAGAGAGAGAGAGAGAGAGAGAGAGAGAGAAACTGAAAGAGAATGGGAATAGCTTTGGCTTTGCAATCTCAAAGCCTACTTCTAGTTACACACACTGCCATCCTTCCCAAACTAGTCCCACCTACCACCCACTAAGGACCAAGTATTTATAGATATGGGTCTATGGGGACCATTATCATTCAAACCACCACACCCTGTAAAAGTGGCATCTTAGAGGGCTTAGAGTGTGTGTGCTATTTCTCTTTATTTGCAAATTACTTTGCTGTATCTCACCTCATTTAATAAATTGTCTACTTCTGCCTTTTGTATGTCTTGGTGAGTTGTTCCACTGCTCATGTGTTACTGGCCTGTCACCTCTTTTCCAGAAAAACAATGGATATAATGTATTTTGAGCTTCACATATGAGTTTATTAATCATATAATAAGTAAGCTGTTTAAATGCGTACCTAGTGCATTATATTTGCATAGCACTTATAGAAAGAATAAATGCAAATGTATTTTAGTTATTACTATAATATCAATTTATTTTTAGAAATAAATATTGGAAACCACATAGGAGACCTTGAAATTCTTGGAATTATTGGAATAACTGCATTTCTAGTAGATGTAAGTACTTTATATAATTGTTGTGTTATGACCATACATTGAAAATCCTAGTTCAGAATACCATATTGAGATGTCCACCTGGAAAGCTCTGAATAATGCTGGGTAAACTCTTTATGGACTATTGAAATATCTTTTTGCTTCTGTATGCACAAAGTGTGTGTATGTGTGTGTGAATGTAGTGTGTAGTGTGTGTGTATTCATGTGTGTATATGTGTGTGTTTCTGTGTGTGAGTGTGTGTCTGTGTGAGTGTGTGTCTGTGTGTTCATATGTTATATGCTTTATGCATGGAGACTAAAAGAGGAACACGATCAATAGCAAGGGTAAACAGAGGGCAGAGTTGAAGTCTTTGAAAAACTAAAAAAAAAAAAAAAAAAATCTTACCTAAAAGTGTGTAAAGTTCTGGCTGTAATTTTATAGAATTCTATTTATGCCAAAGATAAGAAAAGTAATGCCAGTCAAGTATTTTAAGCCTGAAAACTGGGAGACACCCTCTTCTTAAAGCCTTTTTATGTTCTATTTTACTTTTTAATCTTTCCTCTTTGACAAGCACATTTTTACACATATCTGTGATGTGAAGTCTGATGACTTTGTCCTTCCTGTGATTCTGGGATGTTTTTAAATGTTTGTGCTCAGGCCATCTTCCTTCATCCGCAATGGCTGCAGCATAATATTCTGAGTCTGATGTACAATGAGTAGTGATCAGAACAATCAACATGCCCATCATCTTAAACTGTATTTTCTTAAATTGAATACATACTATATTCAAGTTCTTTTATTTTATTTAACTATATTACTATTGAGATATATAGAGTGAATTATTGTTGATGGTAACTAATTTACTATACCAAAAAACTCCAGAACATCTTCCGTTGATCCAAAGGTGACCTTTGCTCACCGCTATCCAACTGCTTCACTCTGCATAGTAGTACGATACTATTAAGTAGAAAAGTTTGCTTTCATGAAGAAGATAAAGTTGTTCCCCTTTGCTAGAGAACTGCGTAACAGCTGAGAAGTTTGTATCTCAATTAAGATCCCAAATGATAACTTTACAGTTCACAGTTGGTGTAAGAATGTCATTCTATACAGTTCTAAATTCAGTATAGAGGTCTCAGCAGACATCACATTAGGAAGAGAAAGTAATGCATGGGGAACCAAGATTCTTGCTACCATAGTAGTACTTGCCTATGATCTAGGAACCTCATTTATTTTCAGAATAAAGTAAATGTGCAAGTAGAAAAACTAACTGCCACTATTAGCAGCTAATTATATATTATTTTCAAATGTGTTCTGGATGCTATGGAAATAAAAGTTTTTTGGTTTTTTTTTTTTTAATCAACACACGCACCACGTTCATTAAAAACACAGTATGAGATTCATGGACCTATTGATAGACATATTCTGTAGAAATTTGGACTCACTATGGGAGGGAACCAGTTTCTGGGATGAAGCAAGCAAATCATTGTCAGAATAAAGTACGGCTGTTGTCACACAGGAAGGGCTGGAAGAAACATATGTGACATCTTTCCATCTACCTCCTGTGTTGTTAAAACTCTCCATATAATCCTAGTGGTAAACAGAAAAGCATTCCAGCCAAAACCTTAAAAGAGGGTCACATGCAGCCCCTCAGTGACTGTTCAATGCCAGGTTTAAGGGCCCTCCTCTGGAACAAATAGAAACTCCTGAGAAGTCTGTCCTTGACTGGTCTTTGATGTGAATGCATCCTTGACTGCTATTTCCCTGACACTACTTTTCCTCTTCATTTTCCCTCCTGCCCTCTCCTCCTTTCCCTTTCCACAACTGTTGGTGTAAAAAACCATTGCCTCAAGCTTCCTGGAAGCCCGAAACCATCAATTAATGATTTCTTTAAGTAATCTGTATCTAAATGATACAAAATTACTTTAAATTATAAACACTGACTGTTTCAATTTATAATCTTAATAATAGAAATTGCCTTCGAGGGAAGATAGAGAAATATATAACCTAATAATCACCTCAAGCAATGCAGTACCCGATACAGTGGATTGCAATGCCTTCCCTAGAGGAAGAAGGAAACCTCTGGAGCAGCACTATGAGTTTCTGGCCTGTGGTTTGTGGCAGCTGCTGTGGAAAGGACCTCAGTTGGGAGCTCATTAGGCTGTCAGCACCCCAGATGTGTGGAATCAGATTGTGCATGCTTATAAGACCCTGAGATGACTCTCCACTGTTTAACATCGATGGTTCCCAAACCTGAAGGCAGAGCGCAATCACCTACATATTTATAAAGATGGTAATACAGGCATCTTATTCCAAGTAAACTCTTGGAATCCATGGGAAATGCTATAGGGATGGTTTAGATTCACAGAATTCCCATAGCCTTTCCCAATAAACTGTGAGTGAAGCATGGACATCACCCCTGGAATGTCCTGGGTCAACTGAAAATATATATTAAAACCTTCAGAATTTGTGCCTTTGTCTCTATTTTCTTCTATGAGATAACTATGTGTGTCTTTTCTCTTTTTTCAAATTCGGGAAATGGAAATATGAAGTCATGCACTGATTAATGTGTTTATTGCCTGATCCTGGCCTCTAAGAATTGACTTGTTATCCCCTGTTCTACATGGGTTAAGAATACAGTGAACCTGACAAATGGCCATAGAGTTCAGTTCCCAGGTAAAAATCAATACACATATTCACGTCTTTTCTAAGCTTCTTTCTGTTCAGTTACAACGATTTTCAATTTCCATGTATTTTTTGAGGTCAATCAATAAGGTCTAGGCTGAAGACAAATCATTCAGCCCTTTGTTCATCCCCATTTCTTTAAGCAACACAAACAGTCGAAATGGAAGTGCAGAAATACCTCCATTGGTAACCAATTCCCAGGGCATTAATTCACACCCAAACAAAATGCACAGAAGACAGAAAGAAATAAGCCCACCACTTCCTTCTACATCAAGTAGGAGTTATTTTGGGGGCTGAAAACAGTCTCAGTGAAATAATTCTGCTTAATATTAAGACCCACATTATATTTCATAGCTTGTTGAGTGTGAGATCTTTTCATTGCAAACTGGAAATCTTTCTACTAAGTAAAACAAATCAGTACCATATGGGAAAATAACACAATACTTAAATATTTAAAGCCTACTCACTTGAAATATAAGTAAAGCATGTCTATTACATGTCTAAAATAAAGCTTATCTGCATGAGTATTCCTTGTATGTTATGACCTGTGTGAGACTCAGAATGCAGTTCAGTTGGTCTTGAACTAGGTATTGCCTCATCTGCAATCTCAGCACTGTGGAGGTGGAGGCAAGAGATCTGAAGTTGGAGGGCATCATCAGTCACTTGCAGGAGACCAAGGATTATAGCAAAGTGTTTGCTACCAACTATGAGGACCTGGCATCATCTGCAGCACCCACATAGAAATCAGGGATGGCAATGTGCCCTTGTAATTAATCCTTGCTCTGTTGACAGAGATAAGTGGAGCCTTAGGGTTTTCTGACCCCCAGATCTAGGCAAGCTAGTGAACTCCATGTTTAGAGACACTTGTCTCAAAATATAAGATAAAGAGAAATTGAAAAAGACACCTCCCATCAAACTCTGGCCTTGATACTCATGTACCCATTTGTCCATACAAAATGTAAATGGAGTAAATAACTAAATTTTTAGAATGAGTAGCTTTGTAACCATTTTTGTACCTATTTACTGAGAACTGTAGAAGCTGATACTGCAATCATGTAGGAAAGAATAGCCAACAGGAAAGCTACAAAAAATCCTTCACAGATGCCATTGCATAGTGATCCACCAAGCTACTACTACTAACTACATTATGATGACTAAACATTCACAATCAGATGCTGCTAGTGCTGAGGTTCAGATGTACAAGTAGATGACAAGTGCAGAGTTTTAGATGATGAAAGGAATAACCTACAGAAATGACTGCTTCACTTCTGCATAGAATACGATGTTTTTGGATGGCTTTTAATGACCATAAGGCCTCAAGGTGTCAGTGTTATTTGAGTTCTGTGGTCACAGATTATTTATATACTGATTTAGGCCCCCAATTGATTGAAGATTATTTGCATGCTTGTATTATTTGTAAAGCTTATTTTTAATCCATATTCACTCAAAAATTTTATTTATTTATTTATTTGTGTGTGTGTGAATGCTCACACGTGGATTGCAGCTTCACTCAGAGGCCAAAAGGGGGTGTTATATTCCTTCAAACTGTAGTTGCAAGTGGTTGTGAGAGACCTGATGTACATCTTGGAAACTAAACTCCATTGAACTTTATTCCTGTGGACAAATAGCCAAGCCATCTATTCACTCAATTTTTACTGTTTACCTAGAGTCAAGTTTCCTCATGGCATCTTCTTACACATCCCTTCCTACTCTCTATTTCCTTGATGGTCATTTCTGCTGAAACCCATCCCAAGTATTCCATATTCTCTCTCTCTCTCTCTCTCTCTCTCTCTCTCTCTCTCTCTCTCTCTCTCTCTCTGGTTGATGGTGGGTGTAATATGTCCCTATAAGGATGTCAAGTGCATAATTTATCATTCTTCACTTTATCCTCTTAAGACCAAGTCTCTAAATAAATATGTAATTTATTGTATTTATTTATGTATGTGTTTTTTATTTACTAATTTGTTTATTTAGGATTACTGATCAGCAATCTCTGATAACCTTCCTCTCTCTACCAACCATGCTTCCTACTATATCTTAGATTACAAGTATGTTTTTGATGCAACCCATACCACAGATTTTTATAAGGGTGTTAGGGACCCACATACTTTCACAGGATGGACATCTCCCCAGTGCTCTAATTTTATTTTTATATTCTCTTTTATGCTTCCTCATTAACTGTGATTTCTTCTGCAGGCTTCAACTATCTAAGAGTTCTTATAACTATATACATATACATAGACATTCTGCATGCACATGTGTCCTCAGGACAGCTCATTATGTTGTTTTTGAAACATAATCTCACATTGTAGGACAGGCTGTCTGTGAGCCCATTAAACTCATGGCAATCTACTTCTGTTAAAATTAAAAGCATAACCCAACATATGTAGTTTGTTTGCCCACATTTTACATGTGCCTAGACCTAAAGAAATATATCAAAAATCATTATTAAATATTTTATATTACAAAATAATTTGTAAATCTAATCTTGTATTTTGTATTTTTAAATTCTGTCAGTAATAATGTTACTTTTTTGAATTATATAGACATGTCTAAAGAATTTCAGGGTTGATTGTAAGAATCATAGTGCCATTATAGACACCCATACACACACACAGTTAACTGATGTGATTAAAACTATTTCCACATATGAAAGCAAGAAATTGTGCAGTTTCACTATGCACATGTATGGTGGGATGAGCTGAATATGGGAGAAAGTAGAATGTATGAAATTTTCAAATAGTTAATAAAAATAGTATCTTACCAAGAAATAATATTTACATACTCCTTGCAAAAAGAGAAAGAATCTTATAATGACATTATTCAAACTAAAGGTATTTATTACTTTGTGAAATAAAGTCTGTCTCAGTGTTATTTTATAAAATAAACTTCCTTAAGAAAATGAGTGTAAAGGAAATTTATTAGAAGCTAAGCATTATGTATGACTGATAGGATGTAAAAGTTCAAGAAAGATAGGCACATTATATAATTATTACAGCCTTTTAAGGACCTTGTCAAAGCTTCAGATATGGCTGGTTCCTGTGAATGTCATAAAATTAATTAAACGTCCTGGCAGCACATGCTTTTGATCACAGGTGGTTAATGGTATTGTTTGAGGAGTTTTTAAGGCTTTTCCTGGAACCACAGATCTCAGAGTCCCCTGGGAGAAATAACTGGGCTACTGCAATAGCAGGTTCTAAAACAGCAGAAATGAATGGAAATAGTGGCCTACATGAATCGTCTAATTAAACATAGAGCTTTGTGAACCCATTCTCCCTCTGTCTTGCTTTGCCTCTCTGTACAGTCCTCCTCCACTTCCACTGTGACAACACACCCTGAAGAACTATAGAAACAGAGATCATTGGCCTCTTGATGCTCATCAAATTTCTCATATGCAGTTATCCTCAATCTAGTGATTGTCACAAAGATGCTTTCTGCTATATGCTTAATTAACTCAGTTGATAAGACTTTGATGCATAAACAAATGAGCCTTTTCACTGAACATATTGTCAGCAGCCCAGGAAAACATTTTGGTGCAATAAATGTCAGAAATAATTTTTTGTCATTTATTAACTCATTTTGAAATATAAACATTTAGAATTCAACTTTTTTAAATATTCATGGAAAGCCATAATTCTTAGTGCATTTTTAAAGGCAGAATTATTTTCTGTTGTTTTCATGACTAGAAGTTACCTTCTAGAAGGAATACAAATATGTTGATATGCATCAAAATCAAAGTCCATTTGTCTATAAACCATATTTTTATCATGTACTATTTACAATGGACAGCACCATCTGAGATTATGTTATTTCAAACATCATAATGAAAAAAGATTAACTCTGTAAATAAACTCGTCATCACTCATATCATACTTTTGTAGAGACATCTTGAGTTATTGAAATTTCAATCTCATATGCTAAGAAGTTCTAAAAGGCATGAGTTAAATAATGGGCTAAAATGACACCAAGGATTACTGAAAACTGAGAACTCTTCTATGATCATGGAAATGGTGTTCTTATCCAGAAGTACTAAAAATAGAAGAAGTTTTTCACCACATATCATTAAATTATTCTATATGTTATATATTTTAAAGAGAAATGAGGACTTTGGACAAACACACACACAAGAGCCACATTTGTCCAATGCAGTGGAGTGGAGGCTTTTGTAGCATAGGGACATTCAAAATTTCAGTTATGAACTTGAACAGATGTGACTTGCTGCTGCAAATATCATTGGATAATGATAATTTTAAGTAACAACCTTATGACAAATATCAAAGTTTTAAGGAAATTGGGAATTTAATTTCAAAACTGTCATCTAATATTAATTGTACAGTTTAAAGACTTTAGTGACAATAGTTATAAAAAATTTCAACTTAATGCTTTCTTTTTATATAATTAAGCATAAAATCAAAAGAGAAAATAATGCCTTAGGGAAAAATTTAAACAAATGCATATTATATCTTACTAGAAAACTTTAATGATAATGAATTGGTTTATTTTTTAAACTAGTTTCTAACTTGTTAATATTTCATTTTACTTTTCTTTTAGAAAACAAAACAAAAGCAGTTAAGTGTAATTGGGAAGTGCTTTTAAATAAGGGAAAACTCACATCACATCTTCACAATGAGAAGAATTAAATATAACTTTAGCTGAAGCAATCAGCAAGTGTTTCAGTGATCTCTCTTTATTACAATAATTCTAGTCATATATAATGAAAAGTCAGAGACGAATATTAGGGAAAAGCTGGAATATCAGTGGTAGAATGTACATAGTATGACAAATATAATTAAACAGGTAGAGACTGCATAGTAAAAATAACAATATGCTTAATATGCATTAATGTATAAATTATTTTTAAGCAGAAGTAGAACAATGTAAACAGTATGACATAATAGTTTTGGTTTGAGAAATGAAAAGCTGAGGTTGCTCTTGAAGAAAATAGAGACTTCAGAAACAATAAATCTGAGTTGTGGGATTAAAGGGGTTATGCCTCTAAAATGTCAAGGATCCCTGTTATCTGTCCAAGCTAAAAGAATGGATTGGCAGCTGGATGTGTACATAAATCAGCTGAGAAGTCCAGATTAGAGACATAAACATGAAGGCCATCAAAGTTCTGTGTCCTAGAACTGACTGAAATGAGAAAGGAACCCTAAGTGAATAAGTAACAAAAGAAAAGTTAATAGCTCAAAGACTTGTGACTTATGGCACATTAATATTAAAAGATATGACTATGAGAGTCACTCCTATGTAAGTGATGTGGAATGTATTTTTGTATGCTGTGAAAATACTTTATGACGATTTGTTCATAAAGAAACTGTTTTGGCTTATGGCAAAACAGTTTAAAAGTGGGCAGAAAATCCAAGTAGAGATAAAAACAAAGAAGGACAGAGTCAAGAGAAGTTGCAAGCTGCCACCCAAAAAAGCGAGATGTAATATTACACAGGTAAAGCCACATAGCTACATAGCAATACATAGATTAATAAAAATAGATTGAGTTTGACTGTAATCTTCATTAAAAGAGTTTATTTCCTTCTCATGAAGGCTTCGCAGCTATCATTTCAGAGTCAGTGAGCTCCCAATAGCTCTGGTCAGCAATCTCTGTGGGTCTCCTCATGATCTTGATCTTTTTGCTCAGATACTCTTTCCTCAGCTCTCTTCAGCTGGATCATGAGCTCGATCTGGTGCTTAACTATGGATCTCTGCTTCTGCCTCCATTCATTTCCAGGTGCAGGTTCTCTATTGACAATTTGGGTGGTCATTCCTTTGATTATAGGGAAAATCCTGTTTAGGCAACCTCTCTCCACTATTGCTTGCAGTTCTAGCTAGGAATATCTGTGGGTTCTTAAACAACAATTGAATGGTATGGGTAATTTGAGGAGCCTCTTGCAGTAGGACCAGAGTTTTTTTTCTGGTACATGAAATGACATCTTGGAGTCTATTCCCTACAGAGGCATACATTACTCAACCTTGATTTTGGGGGGAGGGACTCAGACCTACCTCATGAATATCTGGCAATCTAGATAAGCCAGATTGAACTGACTTACCTTGGGATTCCTTGTCCTTCCTGGAAAATGGATGAGGGAATATGGAGGTGGAAGACCGAGGGAGGACTAGGAGGAAATGAGGGAAGAGGAACAGTGGTAGGCATGGAAAAAACAAGTTTTAAATAAAAAACATAAAAATAAACTTTAAAAAATTGGTTGAGTTAAGCTGTAAGAGCTAGTTTGTAATGAGCCTGAGCAATAGGCCAAAGAGTTTATAATCAATATTAGCTCCTGACTAATTATTTTATAAGTTCCTGAGGGACCTTGGGTAGAAAGATTCCTCCAGAATGTGGGCTAAGACAGGTCAGAAACTTCTGACTGCAAAGGAGATCAAAAGAGGTCAGCAAGAAATGTAAGAGGGGAAGTTGTCAAGTATAGTGACCTAGAAACAATATGGTGGAAGAGCTATTTTTAATGAAATTCTTGATGAACTCTACATCAAATATTTTAAGCTGTTATGATTTAGCAGCATGTACTAAATATTGACTTTGACAAGAAAACTGTGCTACAGTGATATGGAAAGTAGAGTGATGGACATTTGAGCATATTTAAGGTAATAATCATTCTGAGTTTCACTATATATACATACTATATACATTTTTAGGATCATAGGATGGAAGAACACATAAAGCCCAAATGAGCTCTCCTCTCATGCTAGAGCTCTTTGTAGATACACAAGCACAGTAAGTCAAGACCAGCCAAGCCTGCCCGAATAATTCAAACCCCAAATTTCCAAAGTGCTGAATTCCTTTTAAAAAATGGAATTGAAAACAGCAACAGACTAGTACAATATAAATAAAGCAAAACCCAGGGTACCATGATTTAGCTTACAAAATACAAATGTAATGCAAATGGGACTATAATATAAAATTAAGAAAAAGCAGTAGGTGGGAAGTATTTGTCCAGAGTACAGATATGAATTAAATTCAGTAGACAAATGATGACAAACAGACAGACAGACAGACAGATAGATGGACTTCTGTATATATACATGACATCCAGTCAACACTAAGAAAAAGTCACATTATGTCACAACTAAAAGATTCTGGAAATACTCATTTAGTTTCATGCCCCATGTACCAACTGGATAACTAAGAACAAGGATTTTATGATGTCTTTTTCTATAGGGGAAAAGCCCAGAGTCTTCACTATTTCAGATAGGACTTCCTTATTTCAGGATGCTCAGCACATTGTGCATTTATTCTAGGACCTGGAAGTGGGATTGGTGACAGTTAATTTAGGCAAGCATGTCTGGGAACATGGTGCTATACAGATTTTGTCACATTTACTTTTGGATGTACTCTAGAGAAACTGGCTTCAGGAATCTGTGTAAATGCAGTAATGAAGCTATGTTGAATATGGATTATTTGGTTGTGTTAAAGGACACATTTATGATGCTCAAATATTTTCCCATGTATAATTTCATTCTTGCCAGTCTTTCTAATGTATGAATGACATCCAATAATCATCTCAAATTTTCCTGACTTAGCCCTATCAGAAATGACAGGCAAAGATTTATCATATTAAGAGCACATCTTTCTGTGATGGACAACAAAGGGATCTAGTTTGGAAAAATAAAAGAATCTAAAAATTACAGAGACAGGAAGAACTAGAGTGGAATAAAATGAGTACAAATTGTGAGCAAGACACTTAGTTCTTAGCAAATTCTAGAAAGAAAAGAAAAACAGCCAGGAATATACTAGATTATACTTTACATACTTTATACTTAGTAACAATTGTGCAAAATATAATTTATGTTCATTTCTTGTGTGTACAGGAGGACATCAGATATCCGGCTCTAGCACTCTCCACTGTATTCCATTGAGAAAAACACTCTTCCTGAACCTGAAGCCAGCCAGCCTCAGTGATAATCTTGCCTCCATGCCTCATAGTTTTGGAGCTAGAACCGTACATGGCCAGGCCTAATTTTTTTTTTTTTTTGGTTCTGCTTGAGTGCTGAGTTTCAGGATATTAATCTTGATGTTTTTACAGAAAGCTTTCTTAAGAGCAATTACTATTTGAAGAGCAAAAAAATTTTGATAAGCATGGTGTGCCACTGAGTGTTTCTGTGAATACCAACCAAAACAAGGTAAGCACTACGTTCTAGATTATTTAAATATGCCAATTCTACTAGGTATGTGTATATTGTATGTCATGCTCTTATGTGTGGTGTATCTGGGTACAAGGTATGGATGATTTGTAGATGAAGCATGCCATGTACTCTTTTTAAAAAAATGTATTAACTATTTACAATTAAAAGTTGGAAAACCACAGCAAAATAAGGTCAATATCTGTATAAAGAGCTAAAGATATATGAAGACTTGTTAGGAAATGTGATCTGTATGTTTGGAAGAAAGAGCAAGACAACTATATTTTGCTACAAAATACGAGACAACTGCATTTTTAGGCATTTTTCATATCTAAATAATCATAAATATTAACTGGAAAGACATCATGAATTTCAACACACTCAAGTGTGGATCCTCACAAGTTCTCTATTATGCTGTTCTTTCTAGAATATTATATGTATTCATATATCATACATTGCACATAATTCTGGTAATTTTGTCCTTTCAGGATAAAGGATACCTGAGAGACTGAAAATTTTCTCATCATAAAAATAATCTTTTATCTTTGGCAAGCCAAATAAAGTTAGCTATAAAGCAGCCTCCTTGAATAGCACTGCTTGAAACCAATCACTTTTCTCAAAAGAAAGAATTTAAATATTTATGAAATCGAGCTCTATTTACTGTTTTGAAACAGAAATTATTAAAATTTCATGAACTTTATAGCATTTTTCTATAACTGGTAAAAAAACAAATGAGTTTTATGTTATTAAATCAAAGTTCAGGATAAGCTAATTAAGAAAAACTAAATTATATCCCTCATATAAATGAAAAACAATACTGTAGCATCTTTTTGTGTTTACTTGTCATGTAAACTAGAATGAAGCTGAAACTGTATGCATGGATCTTCTGAAAATGGGTGCAATGCAATCATTCAGATTTAGTTATGGAAGAAGCATTGATTTTATTCTTACATCTATATTTCACAAAGAGTATCAGAGGAAAAAAGCTTGCCTCACAGGCAAGGCTGAAAGCTTCATTTCATTTTGTTTCTTATCTTAATAGCAGGGAGCTGCTCCAAACTGAAAAATATATGCTTTGGGAAGATTGAACTTGCTAGCTTTCACAGAGTTCTTCGTCTTTTTCTAAAGGACAGTTATCAACTAAGCCAAAAAGAAGGAAATTAAGTATTCTGCTCAGTGTATGATAACATAAATCCATGACTATGTGGCTAGAAAAGTCTGAGCATAAAAATTGAGATTTTAAATTTTAAAAGAGAGGGATAGAGTTTTGCTTGGAATATAGTTTCTGAGTGGTAGGTGCCTTCTACACTCCTCTGCTCTCCCCCACCTCCCATCCAGAGTCTGCTGGAATCCCCAGTCTTTGAGTGTAATCAGACACTTTCTTTGTCTTAAACAATACAATGTATCAATTATAATGGGATGTGGCTTGAGAGTTTGGTCACAAATTTACAATGTTGAAATAAAGCTTTGATTGCTTAACTAAGTCTCCTTGGGACCTTGGAACCTCGTGCCCTTGCTGGGGAGGAGTTAAAGAGATAGGGAGAAGAGAGAGCGACTGGGAGGGGAGGGAGGGACAAGGGAGTTTGAACAAGGAGATACATGGATAAAAAATATGACTTTATTCATAATAAAAAACAATAAAGCCTTCAACAAACTCTGCTAGACTCTGATGAAGGAACTTTTCATCTCCCTAAGGCTTTTTGAAACTCCCACCCGACTCCAGCCTCTCCCATCTCACTACTGCCCTTGCCTAACTCATAGGCCCACTATCACTTCCATCCTGATAACCCCAGGCAGGCAGTTTGTAAAGATAAATCAGCTTTCTCTAGATAAACATCTCCAGGAAGTAGAGACAGCAAATAGCCCCTGAAGGAGTATTTAACTTCCTATTCCCCAATTCCCTCTTACATCAACTCACTGTTTCATAGCTTTCCTTTCCAGGTGGGAGAATGTCTATCCTTTGGTATTTAAAATGAAGTCTCTTCTGCTGAGTTTAGACTGGCCTCTTTTCTGCTTCTGTCTTTATGCTGCTTCAGAAATCTAACAGTATGAACATCATACAGAGATATGTGTGGAGATGTATATTAGCATATATGACTGCACATATGTACTACTGAGAAAACTATTATTCTTACTATCAATTTAATTTATTGTGAGATGCTTTGGAATCAATTCATTCACTCTTTCAATGTGAGCCTGAATCACTGCATAATTTGATTTTAATATTTTTTAGGCTATTGTCCATCCCCCCCCTGCTCATTTGTAGCCATTGATTACTTTTCATGGCCACAAATTCACATTTCTCCAACTATTGAACCAATTCTCATCAAGGCAGGCCAGTTATGTTGATTGCAGTCTGCTTTTAGCCACATGAGTTAGCATTAGTAATTTTAGAGTCCTGATTTCAGGGAAAGATCAACTTAACACTCAAGAAATACTTTTAAGTAGCTGGACTCTTCCATTGTTTCACATGCTTCTTTCTTGGATTATCATGTCTCAGACTTAAACACTATGTCCATATACTGTGCTTGGGGTTCTACATTCCTGCCTAGTTCCCTTGACCGCCATTCTCTCTGGGTCATCCCTAATATGTCATAATTCCCCAATGTTTCTATCCTTGTGTGAGAAGGAGATGACAAGGGAGCTTGTGGATTATCCCATCTGTTTGTTGAGAAGAATTGTCATAAGTATCTGTTGGGGGAAGTAAAGTTTTATCATTTCATCTGTGATTATGTTCTAACATTCCTCCACATTCCCTATTTATCAACACTGTGATTGTATGCCTTTATTGAGTTTTTATCACAGTAAGATTGGAAGTCTGCATCTTTATTAAGGCAGCAATTTACTATGGTTTTATATGTGAGAAACTATGTAAAGTAAACATTGTCTATAGAATCAAGCCAACAAAAAAATGTGTTTCTGATAATTCTAGTTCAAATTTGAGCACAAAAATGGAATATTTTAAAAAATTATAATAACTATTTTATCTATAGACAATGATTGTAGAGTTGATTTAAGCTGCTATCTTTTTTATAAATAACGTCATGACCCTTAGAATGTGAAACAATTTTCTTATGAGGTGAACGAAGAGTAAAATCTTAATTTTATAGTCCTTCAAGGTTACAAGATCCGAGGCTTTAAACCCAGCAGATTGGAAGTACAGTTGCAACAATGAATTTCTATCTGTGTAGAGTAGAGTAGAGGAGCAATCAAAGGAATGAAAATTGTACAGACAATCATAGTCATGATCAAATATTTAAGGAAGCCAATCATTCCTATAGATGGATTGATGGACTACCAAACTGCTAAATTGATTTCTTTTGATAACTGTCTTTATCTATGAAACAAAGTATGTTTTAGAAATTATGTGTCTGCTCCCTGCCCAGGGAGGGGATGGGGAGTTGCAGAGGAAAAAAATGACCAGATGTGTTGGGAGGGGGAAGAGACCTTGAATAAGGATATACAGGGATGGAAAAAAAAATTCAGAGGGAAAGATGAACACAAAGAAAATATAGGTGTAGCAATCTTATTTGTATTTCTTCCCTTGATAAGCCATGCTTATCATTC